>CANYBF011013477.1:0-15078 GCA_948192965.1 Dalechampia spathulata | reverse complement strand
TAGATTTGAAATCCCGAACCCACACTCTGAAGAAACTAAGGATGTTTTCAACTCTGAAAAAACCAAGGTTTTATTTCCTAGTTTTCAAAGTTAATTCAATTGGATTAATAGAAACAAACTAGGTGGCGACTCCACACATATTCCGTTTTTCTCAAAAGTTAAAACCTGTAAAACCGGAAAAGCCGAGGAACGGATACGTACGCTCACAATATTACTTCTATCTTCCTTTGGAATAAAAAATGATTGCTTCAGAGCATGTTGTTTTCTTAGAGAAAGAATTTCTTCTAAAAGGAAAGAGTGGGAGTAAGATTGATCTTGATGAAGTTCAATCACCATAAAATGAAGCTAATCAACCGATTGATCCTACTAATGTAGAGTCAGAACCTATGGAAAAACAAGCTCCCATATGCTCAACTAGAATAACAACTGTACCAAAGAGGTATGGATTCCTTGTTCATGAGAATAAGGAAGTCTTATTAGCTGAGAATGATGAGCATATAGACTATGACAAAGTTTTGAAAAGTTTAGAATGTGACTTATGGTTAAAAGCCATGGAGTCTGAAATGGATTCCATGTCAAAGAACCAAGTATGGACTTTGGTTGATCCACCTAAGGGGATAAAACCCATTAGCTGCCAATGGGTCTTTAAAAAGAAGATAGACATGGATGGTAATGTGGTTACTTATAAAGCTTGCTTGGTGATAAAGGGTTATCATTAGAAACTAGGAATTGATTATGATGAAACTTTCTCACAAGTAGCTATGCTTAAATCCATAAGAATCTTACTTGCTATTATTGCTCATTTTGATTATCAAAAATGGTAAATAGATGTGAAAATAGCTTTCTTTAATGGAAATTTGCTTGAGGAAGTGCATATGACAACCTAATGGTTTCATATCCGATAATAGTAATAAGGTATGCAAACTTGAAAGATCCATTTATGGATTAAAGCAAGCATCAAGGAGCTAGAACATACATCTTGATGAAGCAGTTAAAGAATTTGGCTTCATTCAAAACATTGATGAACCGTGTATTTACAAGAAGACTAGTGGGAGTGCACTTGTTTTCTTTGTGTTATATGTAGATGATATATTACTTATTGGAAATGATGTCTCATTTTTGCAAAGTGTTAAAGTTTGGTTATCCAAACAATTCTCCATGAAAGACCTTGGAGAAGCTGTTTATATTTTAGGTATAAGGATCTATAGAGATAGATTAAGAAGGCTTATTGGTCTTTCATAGTCTACCTACATAGACAAGGTGTTAAAAAGGTTTAGCATGGATCTTTTAAAGTAGGGTAATATAGCCATGGTACATAGGAAACATCCTTCTAAAGCATGGTATCCTAAGATACAAGATGAGAAAGATTGCATGACTAGGATTCCATATGCATCAGCAATTAGATCCATCATGTATGCTATGTTATGTACAAGACCAGATGTGGCATTCTCTTTAAGTGTCACAAGCAGGTTCCAATCTAATTATGGAGAGGAACATTGGTTGGCTATGAAGTGTTAGTGTATGCTCTAGAGCATCATGTTTTATTATACTTGAACATTTTAATCAATGAAAGGCATTATTCATTATTTGATTTGCTTGAAAGGCTTTTAATTAAATAATGAATTCCATGATATTGGAATAGTACAAGGGAATTCATAAAGAGTTTATGAAATGAGATTCTTATTGTATGGAAATGTTCAATATCTAAATCTACCCTGATGAATGTATTAATAAGAATGAATATTATTAATGCAGTTAAGATCAACATATGTTTGACTTCCTTAGGAGATGATTCTCATTTATCATGACATAAGTTGTCTAAAGTGAACATATGGATGGGCAGTAGGGGACTAACTCATTGGAGACCTTACCAGTGAGATTTCATATGGATGATTGATCTATGTCTGTGAAATATATCTCACTCATATCAGTAGTGCAAGTATCCTTAAGACTTGAGATAACAAGGTTATCTTAATTATGGATCATTATGTTTTGACTCCTATCTTTTATTCCTCCATAGGAGGCATTCATAACTTGGAGATTGGATATAATGTGAAGTAGTTGAAGGTATTTGTTTATCAATAAAGGATTCACCACCCCAGATTAATTATAAGGGTTTTATCTCATTGATTCATGTTACATCTTTATTCAGAGAATCTCTGGCCAGAGTGGAATGTCCATTGATGAATGAGTTCATAAGGATATTTTGGGAATAAAGATTATAGAACATGAAACATCAATTTAGGGCGTGATCTAACGTACTTGATTATGCATTGAGTTGACGTTAATCCATACTTAAACCTAAATGAGATGATGGATGGTGAAAGGAGTTTATTGCATGGGATCTGATATGGAAGTCTTGTAGTCAAACTTATGACCTCTTGAAATTTTGGGTAGTCATGATGTGTGACTAGACACCGCTCTTGATTTACATATGAATTTATATGTTGTCAACTTGTCATGAACCCAAAAGGTCACACATTAAAAGTTAAGAGATCAAGAACTTAGAATGGATGTTAATGAAATAGTGTTATGAGATAACCTATATTTTATGTGTTCATTTGATATAGAATGAAAAGAGCTTCAATTTGTTACCAAGATCACTTAATTCTGATGAGTAGAACTCAAGATACAAGTGATTTAAGTTAGTATGGTTGAATGCATGCCTTATACGGGCTTAAATGGACTTAGGCCTAATGTGAGTGTCACATGGCCCATATGGGCTTGCATTAACTTAAACCCAATATAATTATTATAAGAATTATTCATATGAGATGAATAAGCATTATATGATTAAAGAAATAAAAGCCCAATTTTATTAATATGTTATACCAAAATTACCTATGTAACCTTAAACCTAGTTAGGGTTACATTAGGTTTAGGGCTTTTATTATTTAATAATAAAAAATACAATTATATGATTGATTGCTTCTAGAAAAATACGGTACCAAAATACTTGCTTTGAAAATTTTAAAATTCACCTTCCGCTGATCAACAAGTGTTTTAATTAACCAACACATAGCATGTAGTGAAAAAGGAGGTTATATGTGCAATATGTAAGGTGTTATGTGCTATATTTAGTTGGATGTGCATCACATATAGCAAGTAGAATCAAAGCAAAATGAGTTTTTATACAAAAACAAAAAAGAAATCAAAACCAAGCAAATATGTGATTATTACAGATCATTTTAGCTGTGGGAAACCTAAGAATGCTACTATTACATCCATGATTGAAGTAATCAATGAAAAATCAATGAAAAATCATAAACCCATCAAGAAAATCAAGAGAAAAGAGAGAGGAAGAGGCATTATAACACTCACTAAAGAGGATAGGCTTTAATCTTGATTTTAAAATGTGTTTAGGAGATTTAAGTAAGGATTAATTAGTCTCTAATCCTAATTAATAACTTAATTAAATATTTAATTAAGTGAGGAGTGATTTTAATAGAGTTTAGCCATAATTAGCAAAGTTTAGACCTCCTTCCTATCAAAAATAAGCTAACAATGTAGGATTCTATCAATTATAAAAGTGACATGCATAACATATAGTATTATATGTGTAGTATATAGTGCAAAAAAGTACTATATGCATAGTATGTAGTAGAATGTGCTCCTACATATTAGATTTTTAAAGCTATGTGTGCCCTACAATCTAGGCACCTAGGGATGTATGCCTTATAATCTAAACATCTAGGTATGTATGCCTCATGCTTAATAATCCTCATTTATACCTAAAAGGCATGGTGACATATGGAGCTTATTAGATTTGCATAGGAAAAGGCCATGCACCATGTGCATCTTAATTAAATTTGTGTGGCATGCGGTACTATGTGCTCTGCATATCAAGAAATTCATGCTATATGCTTTGCCTACCATAAGCAAAATATAACATGCTTTATATGTCCATAATACTCATGGGAGGCTAAAATGTATGTGTGCAAATTGGTATGGAATTGATAGAGAAAGAAATGAAAAGAAAGTGAAAAGATGATTATATAAGTGAATAAGCACTAAAATGCGAATTTGGTATGCTTTAGTTGAATGCTTTGGATGAAGCTTTATGATAGAATTTGTATGTGTAAGGTGATGTATTGGCATGTTTAACATGTTATTGTATGATAATGTATAGTTTAAATTATGTAAATATAAGTTAAATTGAAGTTAAAAGCAATGGAAAGTTAAACAGTAAATTAGGATATAAATGACATTCTATAAAAAGTTAAGGTTAATGTTAGAAACCATTACATGTATGATTTATGTCCATAACACCATAATAAAAGGTAATTGCATTCTTATGCAAACATGACATCAAAATGATGTAAAAATGAGAATTAAATAGAAGGAAATAAATTAAATTAAGGTAAGATAAGCTTGCAAGTTGTCATGTTATGATTGGTTACTTCTTAAGTTAGTCAAAGTTAAGTCTTACAATGTCATAAAGGAGGAATAGGTCAGTTTTCACTCCTTTCTTTAGACCATATTTGGCCTCTTTCCTTTCTTCTTCCTTTTACATTCTAATTTAGGGTTAAACACCATTTCAAGGTGAGATTTCATGAGAAATTCAGTTTTCATATTCCTTTGGTGTTTTATGCACTTTCTACATGTCTTCTTCTTATTATTTATGCTTTCTTACATCTTAATGAAGAAGTAAGTTTTGTAAGATTATGTTGATTCTGTGTAAATGGAAGAATTGGATAGAATGATGCAAGATAAGAAAGCTAAATTGATGAATTTGATGTTATATTGTAACAGAATGAATTTTTATTTTGGTGTGTGAAAATTATGTGAATCCATAACTTTTGTCACTTGAATAAGTCACTTTGGTTGCTTTTTGAAGTGTTTGAATGATTCCTAAAGGTCTTTAGAGGGTTTGTTATGCTTAAAGGTTCAAGGAAATATGCTTAAATGTGAAGGGGACTTGAATTCAAAGTTACTGCACTTTTTAGGGACTTTTTAGTTTTTACTATTTTAAGGGGTAGAATTGTGTAGCCCTTGAGTTTGTATGAAAAAATTATTAAATAATGTGTTTAGATGATTGAAATGAGGTTTGATTTCATGTAAAGGTGAGTCATAGCATGAAAATGCCAAATTGTTCATTTAGGGGGCAGCAAAGCATATTATTTGAGTGTGTTATGTGCATACTACTCTAAGGTGTGGATATATGTCTTGTATGTTGTCTAATTTGACTTGAAATTATTTATAACAAGTATAAGTATGTGTCATTTGGTATAGCTTGATGGAAATGTGAGTTAGAGGTCAAAATGATTAAGGTATGTATGAGAAAACTCATAAGGCAGCATGTGAACCATATTATGCAAGTTGTGTAACTTTTATGTATTGTGAGGGATGTGAGTGTGTGATTATAAATCTGGATATACTACTTATAAGTAGGTCTTAGGAAAACATTTTCATTTATTAAAAGTGATTATATGACCAAGTTATTATAAGGGAAGAGTTATACAAGTTAGCGGTATGCTAAAAATGTGCATTTTAGTGCATTTCAGCAAGCTCTTTGAAGGCATGCGGCCTTTTAGGTTTTAGAGGCTTTAATGGATGAATTAAATTGCATGCTATAGCTTGAATGAAACCTTAATGAGTCTATTTTCTAATGTTATATGGCTTGTTTATGTTAAAGGCCAAGAAGATAACTTAAAAATTCATTTAGTCTAAGTACACGCAAAAGTTGTAATTGCATTTCATGTTTTGGCAAAGTGATGTTGTATGCCCTAAATATGTAAGTTTTGGTACTTTATTTACATGGTTTAATACCTTGAGATGTGCATGGGATAATGGACTAAAATTGAGTGTCATGATTCATAAGAGGGTCATTAGGGGTACATAATAGCATATGCAAATAAGGTAAAAAGAGGAATGAAACATGGACGAAAATTGACCATATGAATAGTAAAACTTACCAAATGAATAGTGCATATGACCAAGTGAATAGTAACTTACCTAATATGACTTGGTACTCTAATGACTAATTATTTTAGGCTTCAAACCGTGAAGCTATACACACCTAGATCTTATAGCTCTTCATTGTACACAAGAATACACACTTAGAGGCATGAAATAAAGTTAATGCTATATGTTCACATATGTTATCACAAGTCTTATACATGCTTCAATCTTCTAGATACTTAAAGTACATGCCAATATGCATATGTATGACTTATATATGCACTTGTACTTGAATAAAAAGGTGTGTAATGGTATGTATATAGATAGTGGCTTACCATATATGCAAATGAAAGCTAATAATGCTTAAATACACTTAAAGGATGACATTATGATTTTAAGACTTAAAGTGGTCAAAAAGCATGCATGACTCTTACGTATGAAGTATGAAATGTTATAAGATGGTATTGTGCATATATGCTCATTATGAATCAAAGTTGAATGGTGGTTACATGTCATGAATGCTAATGGATTCTTAAAGATGATAAGCCAAGTGTAATAAGTGAATGACTTTACTAAGTGAATGTAAAATGGAAATACTATAAGTTTAATGGACAAGAATCATACCCCTCCACAAGCTATGAATAAGGGTAAAGCAATAGCAGGTTTGTATTATTTACCTTATTACCTTACATAGGGTTTTAAAATGATGATTTCTCACTTGATGGCTTATGATAGCAACTCAATGATCTTACATTATAAATGGTGTCATACGATCATTAAAGCATCAATTATGCATCATGTCATGAATCATTCATACATAAAGGCATATTCATGACATATCATAGAGAGGATATAAGAGGGAAAAGAAAGTGATATATAAAGTAATAATCAATGAAAGCATACTGGATCATATAGTTATTATCGATTTCCTTAATGTAATCATATAGTATAGGTTCTTATCATCAAACCATAGAGAAATGTTATGTTCCTATGGGAACCAAAGTATGATATAGTACCGGTACATAAACAAGTGGACCTAGTATAGATTATGCATTATCATACAAAAAAAAAAGAAATGAAATCTTACAGGAAAATCAGAGGGAGAATGTAATGCATGACTGCATTCTCACAAACATACATTATTATTCATATATCATGAAAGTACAATTATGAAATAATAAATGCACTACAGTTATGCTTATATAGCGAAGTATATAGAGCAATGGTGTTTAAATATATTATTTGATATAGGAAAAGTGGTTTGATAGTTACTTATATAGCTAACCCTAATGGCTTGTTAAAATCAATTATACATAAGTGTTAAGAAGCATAAATGATTGTCCAATACACCAAATATAGGTCATATTAAACTAATTTATTCCCCCTAATGTAACTAGTTCAAATACAACATGCAAATTGGCTTCTCAATCGTGCAAATTTCCTATTTACTCAGGATTTATTTAAGTATCTCCTAGGTATTTTATTAGTCCTTAAATTAAATAGGTGAATGGTTTATTTATTCCCAGTTATGCAATACAATAGCTAGAAAAATCCTAGCCTTACATATAAGAATTGCAAGAGTCCTACACGTACCCCACTTAAGCATAACTAACTTACATAGTTAATTTTCATAAGTTTATTATTAATGCACGTGCTTTCCTATATTCATACAAACTAATTTAAATTTTAGTATCATTATATAAGGTACACTTCTAGCTCATAGCCAGCTATTACCACCCCCTTTAACATGCGTTAAATCTTTATTTTACCATCAGCTTGGGTCCTTGCGGAATGCACAAGTTCAAAGGTTACTAAAAGTCAAGCTGTCAGCTACTTAAGTCTAAAGTTCATCATGTAAGTAGGTTAATATATTTAGGACTTAGAAACCATGATTGATTAAGAAGCTTGTGGTCTAATAATCCTTAATGTAAGTGTATTCTAGCCCTTTACATAGGCAAAACTAAATTTCTTACGCTTAATAGTCAATCACATTACACCTAAGGTGCTTGTAACATTCAAGTTCCCAACACCTTAAGAGTACATATCAATTTCTAAGTTATCCCTTTCCCTATTATAACTCCTAAACTAACATTTTTTATTTACACTCATGCCAACCGCATCAAGGAGGGGATGCGACATTACGATTCCAATCTATATAACAAGTTTATCTATTCATACAAAAAAAAGTCTAGTCTATTTATCATGTTAATCACAGTTGTCCAATAACTTATTGATCATTAATTAAATTCTATTTCAGTCCTAATTCCCTATTGAAACTAACATATATCCATACACATACATCAAGCCTGGTTCCATGGCACATGTGTTATATATTCATAATTCTCTCAAGGCTTCATCTCATTACATAACTAGGTAGCATACATATGTATATTATCCCACATCATAGAATGCCTAAAAACTTATTTACTTACCTAGCAATAAAGTCACACACCCTTCACTACATTAGTTACTTCCAATGCACATATGGTATTAAAAACTACTTGTTACAATGGTCCTTATAGCTCGTCAAAGCTTAAATACGTTGGTCTTATAGTATTGAGCAGAGTTAGTTCTCATTTTATCATACATTCTTGTAATCGTATATAAATACCCCTCCAAGGATTCAGCCCACCGCCTCAACCAAACTATTCTTTCCCCCATCCTTTCAAGTAGTAACCCTTATCTTATTCCCCTCTTCTACTTGTTCTTACCATCACTCAACACTTTCCTTATTCTTATCAGCCTAATTATGCATATTTAGTCAACATAGTTAATGTTTGTTGGCTCCAAAATCAAATTCACATTCTTTTATAATACTTTACATTCTTACATTACGCTTAAACCCAAGTAACACTCAATTTGTATTGTTATGTGTTCATAACACTTAACCTTATTTCTTTATAATCTTTTATCATCATTCTATTCTATGTTATTATATTTCTTACTTATTTATTTAAATACTCTTAAATGTATATATGGAGCTTTAGTATCCCATTATTAATCATTCCTTAATCACCTTGATAATATATTTTTTGTTCAATTACTAATTAAAATTAATACTTATGTTTATAATAAAATATTTTAAGCATTAGTTATATTTATTAACCATTAACCTAATTTAATTACTAATTATTCTAATATTCTTGATCATCATAACCTTAAATCATAACTTAACATAATTATGACTATACTTAAAATAATAATAATTAGAGTGGATGTGATAACTCTCTCCTTTAAAATAAAATTTCATCCCAAAATTTAAATCTTACTAATATGTAAATAACTAAGGGTACTATTGTTTAATATCCACTTCTTGTTCTTAGGTCACTTCTTGACCTATATGATGGTTCCATAACACTTTTACCAAAGGAATATGTTTATTTCTTAATTATTTCATCTCTTTGGCCAGGACAGTTATAGGTTCTTCACTATATGTAAGATCAGTTTGAATCTCGATAGCTTTCGTAGTAATTATATGTAATGGATCTAACTTGTATCTTTATAGTATAGAAACTTGAAATACATTATGTATTTTATTTAATTCTAATGGTACCATCAATCGATACGCTAATGGCCTAATCCATTTAAGAATCTTATATGGCCCAACGAATCTAGGACTCAAGTTACCCTTTTAATCAAATCTCATTATCCATTTCCAAGGTGAAACTTTTAAAAATACTTTATCACTCATATTATTTTCAATGTCACTTCATTTCAAGTCAATGTAAGAATTTTATTGATCAAATGTAGCTTTTAGTTGTTCTCTGATCAATTTGGCTTTGCCTTCAGTTTCCTGTACCAAATCAAGTCCTAACAGTCTTCTTTCTCCAACTTTATCCCAATGAAGTGGCATCCTACATTTTTATCATACAATGCTTCATAAGGAGCTATTTAGAGGCTGGATTGATAGCTATTGTTATGTGAATTCAATCAATGACATATATTTATCCCGACTGCCTCCTCATTTAAGAACACATGCTTGCAACATATCTTTTAATATTGATATAATTCTTTTATATTGACCATCTATCTATGGATGGAAACTTGTGGTGTGCACATTGGTTCCCAAAGCTCTCTGGAAACTCCCCTAAAATCTTTAAGTAAATCAAGGATCTTTTTTTGATATTATGAATATTAAAATACCATGTAGTCTAACAATCTCCTATATATATAGCTTTATTAATTGTTATAGTTCATAATTAATTCATACAGGTAAGAAATATGTTGACTTTATTAATCTGTCTACTATTACCCAAATTACATCATGTTTTCTTGATGTCAATGGTACCCTATTACAAAATCCATAGTAATTCACTCCAGTTTCCATTATGGTATAGGTAGTGGATTAAGCAATCTAGCTGGTACTTGATGTTTTACTTTTACTTATTGGTAACTCAAGCATTAAGTAACATATTTTGCAATGTCCCTCTTCATCCCTGACCACCAATAGTGTTATTTCACATCTCTGTACATTTTCATGCTACCCAGATGATAAGAATATAGTAAGTTATCAGCTTCTTGAAGTATCTGCCTTTTCAACCCTTCATTAGTAGGTATGTACCCCTTACTTTTATACTATATCAATCCATTAAAATCAACATAATAGCCTATCTACTCACTTGCCTATATCATTTGCATTAGCTTTTAATACTCTTCATTAAATATTATAGCTTCTTTCATTCAATCAATCAATATCGGCTTCACCTATAACTATTCAAATACACTACCATTTGTCTAAAATTCAAGCAAAGCATTTATTAGTTGTACCTCTCAAATCAACATCAATGGTGTAACTTGTAAGTTGGCAAATATTTTCCTTCTAAGTGTGTCTACCATTAGATTAGCTTTCCCTAGGTGATAATCAGTCAAACAATCATAGTCTTTAATCAATTCTATCTAGTGTCGTTGCCTTAAATTCAGCTCTTTTGTATGCCTAAATATTCTAGATTTTTATGATCTATATAAATGTAACATTTTTCTCCATATAAATAATGATGCCAAATCTTCAATGTAAATACTATAGCTACTAACTCTAGATCATGTGTTGGATAATTTCTTTTATGAGTTTTCAATTGTCTAGAAGCATATGCTATCACCTTCCTGTCTTACATCAGTACACAACCTAATCCATTCAGAGATGCATCATTATATATCACATAATCTTTATCCAAAGTAGGTAAAGTTAGCACTGGAGATTGGTTTAAACACTTTTTTAATCGTTTAAAACTCTTCTAGCATCTATTCATCCATTCGAAAAAGAACATCCTATCTTAGTAGTTACGTGAGCGGAATAACAATCATCTATAATATCTGGCTAAGCCTAGAAAACTATGAACTTCACTAATATTCTTTGATGGTTTCCAATTAATAATTGCTTCAATTTTACAAGGATCGACTTTAATACCATATACTGAAATCACATACCCTAAAAATAACACCTGCTATAACTAGAAGTCATATTTAGATAGCTTACCATAAAGTTTTTTTTCTCATAATGTCTGTAATACAATTTAGAGATGCAAGTCATGCTCTTCTCTGTTCTACGAGTACACCAGAATATCATCAATAAAAGCCACCAGAAATTTATCTAAGTACTATTTAAATACAGTATTCATCAATTCCATAAATGTTACTAGCATATTACTCAACCCAAACAACATCACCAAAAACTCATAATGACCATATCAAGTCTGGAATGCAATCTTTGCTATATTATTATCTTTTACTTGAAGCATATATTAATTGAATCGTAAATCTATCTTTGAAAATATGGTGGCATCTTTTAATTGATAAAATAAATCATCAATTTGTGACAAAGGATACTTGTTCTTCATTGTAACTATATTCAATTATCAATAGTCTATACACAATCGTATGTGTCTTCTTTTTTCTTAATAAAAAATATTGGTGCTCCTCATGATGATATTCTCAATGTAATAAACCCTTTACCCAACAATTCTTGCAACTGAGTCTTCAACTCTTTCAATTCTATCAATGTCATACTTAGCATTACCTAAATCTCAAACTTTACTTCTTTAACCAATGGTAATCCTGAAAATTCTTCTGGAAAGATATATGAAGAATCACAAACTGTGGGTATCTTTTTGAGCCTTAGCCTTTCTATTCAAGTATCTATTATATGTGCCAAGAAGGCTTCATAACCCTACACCAGTGGTTTCCTGGCAGTAGTCATCAAGATAATAATAGTCATTACTGGTGGTTTATAGCCTTATATCTTAACACTATCATACATGGTATCTTTGGATACCATTATCTTTAATTTACAGTCAACCACTGCTTCATATTTAAATAACCAGTCCATCTACAATATTACATCATATTCTTTAAATGTTACTTTTCAATTAAGTCTAATGGAAAATTAACACCATGCATGAATAATAAGCAATCGCTATATATACGCCTAATAATAACATCTTACCTTAATGGATTAGATACCATAATATCATATCTTACATTTTCATATTTCAAATCAGACATACTAGCAAGTTCAACATTTATATATCAATGAGATGATCCAATGTTAAATAAAATCAATGCCTCATAATCAAAGATTAGAAAATTACCAAGTACCACTTTTGCAACTGATGCATCCTCTTACTAACACATATTATAAACTATAGTTGGAGCTCCATGGGCTAAGCTATGACTGACTGAACCCTAACTACTACCTCTACCCATCGTAGCTTGACTTTTACCTCTATATTTGCCTCTATCACTCTTTGAAACTATAAAAGTAGGTCTAATAAATGTGTTATGTCTGTAATTACCTCCCACTACTATAATGTGTAAAGGCATAACTCCATGAATAATGTAATCTCTAGCAAAATGACCTAAACCTCCACACCAGTAATATACTCTGGTTCCCACTCTGCAAACTTTGAAATGATATCTATTATAGGTATAACAATGTCTAAATCCCATGTCACCTCATCGTGATGATTGGTTGAACTATGGTTGTCTAGGTAGTGGTGGTCTATAACTCATCTATTTGGGTATAAAAGGGATTATAAGCTTCCCTCTCTTACTATAATTGGTAGATTAACTAGCACCTTTCACCAATTGTTATCTTCCTTTTTATTAATATTATGCTTCTGCCTAAGGGTGTTAGCCATCAGTATAGTGATATCCTCATAGTTAAATCCCTATACTAATGCCCAAATCTGAGGTCTCAATCCCTAGTCAAACCATTTACACCTTTCCCTACCAGTAGTAAGTATACTAGTAGCATAGTAAGCTAGTCATGTAAACACCCTCTCATACTTAGCTACTGTCATGTCTCCCTACCTCAAGTTAAAGAACTCATATAATTTCTGATCAATATATGCCAAGGGAATATATTTCTGTCTGAACTCTCTATGGAAATCATCCCAGGTAAACACTGGTGGCTCTATCAAGTTATTGGGAACCATCTTCCACCACTCATAAGCATCATCCAAGAGTAGTGAAATGACATACTCAAATTTCATCTGGTATATAGAATCGAGTTTCCTCAATACTCACTTAGTTTGCTCTAACCACATCTTAGCAACATAGGGATCTATGGTGTCAAAAAAATTTATTGCCCCATACAGTCTCAGTTTCTCAAAATGCTTCTGAGTTGGCTCTCTCTCAACTGGTTGTGGTTGCACTTGTATCATCAGGGTTGTCTAACCCTGTAGCATCTATAAAAGGTTGGCTATCTATGTAACTACTAGGTCTACTGTGGTTGCATTGGTTGTTCAATAGGAGGCACCCTATCTATTGGTTCATCTTGCTCTACAAGTATTTGTCTGGCCCCTGCTCTATTACCAACCTCCACCCTCTTCCCCAATGATCATAGCTTTATCAATAATTTTTACTAACTCTATAATAAAATTTAATCAAATCATACCAATCAGTATTAGGATTATAACATAATTTCTAGCTATACAACATATTATTTATAGGCAGTAAAATCAAAATATCATATAATTTTCAAATTTAATATCACAAGCTAACCATAGCTCTAATATCACTATAACATGTCACATCCAAAATGGTGAAAACAGGCTAGCATAGAATAATTAATAAAAATCATGAAATTAGGAATTCACTAATCATTCTATAAGGGATCTATAATATTTTATTTTATTTTATTTATTATTATTTTTCTCTATAGGATATATTTGGCCTATATTTGTAACTACTTGTTATATAACTTGTGGCTTTATCATTATTTGTTCATATAAAATATCTACATATAAGTTATGACATACTATCAGACAACTGCTAATTACATATAACATATCTATAATTTAAACAAGCCTCACATTAAATAATTTTTGCATCTCTACTGTTTATAAGCACAAAATATTTTACTACCCATAATTATATAATGACAATTGCATAAACAAAAACATCTACTAAGAATATGTTATATTGCCCAAAAGTATATTTCAAGGATAATACAAGACTCAGAGTGTCCTGACAGTGTTCGTGCCCTACTAATTTGGATGCCCCTTAGAACTACTCTGACTTATATGCATTAAATGATAAATGCTAAGTATAAAATTCAGTGTATCTAATAATAATTGTACTGTAAATAAAATTTAATTATCTTTTTAGAATAAATACACTTAATTAATAAAATAACTTAATAAGTAAACAAAGCAATTTATCATAATAAATATGACAACCAAATAAAATTATACTAATAATAATGAATAATCATTATAATAATTCTTTAGGATTAACTTTGTATACCATTTTATCATTTCTATGAATTCACCATGTTAGCACATTATATGCAAATAATGCAATAATGGTGTACTTTACATCAATGAATGCTAATATGAATTGTATACCTCTTTTCTCATAAAAATGATATGACATATGATAATGAATGTGAATATGAGTTATATCCCTTTATTCCATGTCATCTTATGATTTCTTTATGAATTCATGATTTTTTGTGAATTTGTCATTTCTTTGTGATCATATTAATCTTTATTTCTGATTGTGCATAATATATACTAGATATATTTTCAATAATTTATTTTCGCAGTATCTCTGTATTCATTATCTCTATATCATTTCAAAGTATAAATATACTAATACCTCTCTTATACCTCTTTTTATATATATTTATACATACATACATACATACATACATACATCATACATACATATATATATATA
>CANYBF011013214.1:0-12093 GCA_948192965.1 Dalechampia spathulata | reverse complement strand
AACCGAAATGCCGAACCCAACTCTGAAGAAATTCGGGCTGCTTTCCCTCAGCAGGAAGGCTCGGGTTTTTCCTGACTTATTTAGTTACTCAATTGAGTTAGCTAGATGAGTCGGGTGGCGACTCCACGTTATTTCATTGTGCACATTTATCACACCACTTAGCACGCCGCATTTTCCAGACGACGGGGAATCACAGGGATGAAATGTCTTTTTAGGAGGGGAGAGTTGTTACACCCACATTAGAGACCCTAGGAGTTATGCATGAATGTGTATGTAATTATAGATGAATGGAAAGGTTGAATGAGGTATGTTATGTGAATGACTGTGCAATGATGGCTTTATGACTGTATGTATATACATTGTGCTATACGTATTTATTTGCTTGACTTGTGTGTCGTCACCTTATTGAGAAGCGTGTCTTCTCGGTTGGATGAGGGATGATGAGTATATGAGGTTAGGAATGTGTCTGAAGTGTTGTTAGGATCAAACTGGATGACTGTAACACGTACCAGGGAGAGTAGAAGTGCCAATAGGTATATTATTGGAGCCTAGGGAGTGGTACAGGCGTACGGCATAGCCGTATGGTCGTACGAGATAGGGGAACTACAAGGATTTTAGGTCCTGGAGGGCGTACGGGCGTACCAAAGGGTGGTACGGCCGGACGCGAACTTGCAGGAATTTAGGTTTGTCAGGAAAATTGAGTACGTAAGGGAGTACCGTTGCTCACAGGAATTGTGTGCATTAGAAGTTTTAGTTCGGTACGGGCGTACCAAGATCCGTACGACCGTACACGACTTAAGTTTGACTTTTTAAGGGTTATGACTGAACGTATTTTCCTAAATTTCCTTCCTTTTCTTGAGTTAAAACCCTTCCTAAAACCCTGCCAAATATTTCACCTAGCATACCTAAGCCTTCCGAACATACGAGAATGCGAAATAGAAGCTAGAGACTGATTGAGATAGAGCTAGAGGTTTACGTGAGGAGTCACTTTATTGTCAGGTTTGTGCTAGATGATTCTTGTTTGTGCTAGCTTTATGTATTTAGCCACCTTTGGCTTATTTCTGTTGCCGTAAGACTTAAACTAAGTCTAGGCTTGTATTTCCACTTCGTATTCTATTCTTTGATGTGTGCTATATGGATGCTTGGATGGATGTTTCCTTTGCTTGATTATATGATGATGAATTATCTGTAATGACATGCTGACATGCATGGTGATGAACGATGAATGGAGAAAGGGAGAAAAGAAAGTGAGAAATGACGGCAGAGCTCAGCTCTAGGCATACTGGGTCAATATATGATGGTGGAATTCCTTTGGGAATCATTAGATATATGACCTCCCAAGAAGGGAGATGAGTCTCGAGACCTACAGTAGGACTGAGTGCAGAGCACTCCATAGTTATATGGCCTCCTACGAGAGATGAGTACCGGTACCTATCGGGGCCCAGTATGTGCGAAAGGAATGTGCACAATTACAGGAAAATAAGAGTGAATGAGAGAAAGAAGGATGACAGAGAATGTCAGGAGCAATTGCATTTGCATTGCATAAGATGCTTGGTTGCAATGTTCTGATATAATGGTTATACTGAATTATTATATGATGCATGACTGTTTATCTGTGTTTCTAGCACCACTGAGTTTATCTCAGCATTTGTCATTTGAAGAACGTAGTTTCAGAGCCCTTGGATGAGCGCACAAAGAAGGATTAGAGGTTGTCAGCTGAGATAGACTGATCTCGACTTGGTACGGGACTTCTGAGGCATACTCCAGCTCCTTTTTGGTTGGGTAGCTAGTGTGGCAGTAGTGATGTAATTATTGTATAGCTTTTGGTGGTATTATGTATGTATGCACGTATTTGTATAAATCATAACTGGTTATATATAGATCTATATGAGTCTCTTAATTGCCTGTTATTGGATATTGCTTGAGTGTATGCCGGGTTTATCCAGGGTTATCTGCATATCATAATGCTTGCGTTGCATTACCACCATTAAGTTTAGAGATGTGTCCCCATACGACGTCTTCATGATGTATCCCTTGTGGCATAGGTATCGGTCTTCTTCTAGGGGCCACTGTATGTGCTACGGGAGCATGTCCTCCTGGGTATGGGCCGGGTGTGACATATCAACATTAAATTAAAAGTAAATCCTAAGCTAATATTTACATTATGAATTCGAGAACATCTCGTAATGTTTGTCTCCTGCACCAAATTTTTAAAAAATTAATTAATTAATAATATAAGTAAATTAAAAATTATAAAGTAAAAGATATATATTGGAAAAAAATTTAAGCACTCATAGTAAATTGAGTTAATATATACCTACTTGGTTCAACTATGATAATGTAATCTTTAATTCTAAAATTTGATCTTTTAATTCTTGATATTTCTCTTTTAGCTCGTAATTTTCTTTATGTAAATTCTCAAAATTTTCTTTCAACTCTCATTTTCTTCATTAGCCTTTTGAAGTTGTTGGACTATTTTAATATCATCATCTTTAAACATCCTTAGTGTAACCCCAAAACCCATCCCATGAACACGTCCATTTTTCTCTGGACCAAGTACTTGAGCTAATATATCTCCTTCAATAAGTGTATTGTTATACACTTCATTATTTTCTTCATATTCATATTGAAGTTCCTCGATCTTTTCCTATATAAATGAATTTTAAAAATTATATTATAATAAGCATTATCAGTCAATATAAGAAAAAATATAATAAAAATATTAAACTATTACAATGATTGATGTAGCTTCACATGATACTGGTGTTCCATCCATATACTTATGGTGTTTTACATAAAGTTGAGTCCTTGATAGTAGCTTTCTAGTTTCTTTAAACTATAAAATAATTAATATTTTGCAACATTTAATAAATTTGAAATAAATAACATATTTTTATCATATACAAAAATAATTAAGAAACTACCATACCTCCATCTTAACTCGTCAGGTAAAGGAAATAGTACCAAAAGTATATGGCATCTTCATTTATGCTCTAATTTTAACTCCATTTTCAGATTTTTTTTTTCAAAAAGAAAACATAAGAGTTATCTATATTAATTTGTATATAATATGGGCATTCAAGTAAATAATAATACTTAATTAAGCATATATTAAGTGTAGGATAATTCTAATATACCTGCCACTCTTTTGAACACCATTGCATTGCAAGCTTTTCCCATTCTAATTTGTTATTTTGTGGAGGTGGGTTTGCCTTTAGTTTAGCCAATGATTTGTATTTATGAAAATTTTCCTCATACAAAGAATGCTTATAATTTCTCAAACATTTGCTAACCTATTGGAGCAACCATTTCTTTCTACACGGAGCTAATTTAAACTTTATCTAGAAAAAAGATAATTATAAAGTTATCTTTATAATTACACGAAACATACCGGAGCAACTTCTTATATATTATTTTCTCTTTTGTTAGGAACATGTCATTAATCAGCATAACCAAGTGGAGTCAATTTTGAATTTCATGCAATAGTACAATAAAAGTACTCAAGTTCTCCTTGATCGGTACATTGATTTAGTTCATTAAAATTTTCTTATAATTATTATCCTTCATATAAATTCTAAATATCTACAAGTACGGTAGATCCTCGAGTTTTTTGTGGATTGTTATGAACAACTGCATTGTCATCAAAATAAATATTAATTATAACTTAATAAACACATATTAATACAATTAAAAATCGATTCAAATAGGTTTGTAATACTAACATTCTTCATCATCCAAATTCACCTCAATATCATCAGAATTTAGTGATTATGGATTGTTCTGTGACCCTAAATTTTGTTTGTCACACTCATCTTCATCGACAAGTTGCAATTATTAAATATGTGAAGAATTAGAAGCAAACATCTTCCTTTTCTTATGTTAGACTTTTATATTCTCCTTTTGAATTCTCTTCAACATTTTTTAACTCTAAACCTATCAATATATATAAATACATTAAAAGAATTGCTATAATTTATAAAAACTAATAAATATCTCTAAGCATTACTTTGATAAAAAAAAAAGAATTTAAACAACTTACACATTGTAAATAAAATTAAATAACCACATTTAAAAGATTAATTGCAAATATAAATATTTTATATTTGATTTTGTTGTTTAAATAAACTGATAATTCAACAATTTTAACTAAACCTATTGATAATTTTGGAAAAAGTGGAAGCCCAGATGCATGCTTCCATTAGTAAAGAGAAATCAATTAAATTATACATGCATATGAATAAAGATGAATCTAGCCATCATGAAATTAAATAAAAAAATTTAAATATAAATCATATAAAACAATAAAAAAACCATATATACATGAATAAAAATGAATCTAGCTAGTCATCATAAAATCATAACAAATGTAAATATTAATCACACATAATAGTAAAAAGGCCTATATATATATATATATATATATATATACATATATATTAATATGAAAACAAAAATAAAGAATTAAATAGAAGAAACAAATATTGAAAAGATGATATGACTAAATTTCATAACATACATATAATATTATTTTTCATTTAATTGGATATCTAGAAATATAAATATTGAAAATGATAGATTGATTAAATCTATCACATACCTGATAATATTTAATCTTGATTAAACACATGATAAAAAATTTTTTGGTAGTTTGAGAAATCTCACTTGCAGGTAATATTCATGAGAAGAATTTAGAATTTTAGAACTTGAATTTCTCCGCATAAAATAGGTAAAATGTTTTTAAAAAATAAAATTATAAATAACACATTTTATAGAGATGATAAAGATGTTTAATGTACAATATTAAGAATAAAGTCTTTTATTTTTATACCTGATATAAAGTTTTGTATATGCTTGTTAAAACAACCATAAACTTCAAAGTTTCTCCCCATTCACACTCCTTTCTATATATGCTTGTTCCTTATCCTTTTTCTAGCAAGTTACATGCTCTTTATACATTTCTTGCAAATTAGCTCTATTTTGTAAAAACTCTTCTTTTTATACAAAGAAACAATGGTGAATGAAAAACTTATTATTTCCTAATGTGAAAACATGCAGGAATTTATCATGGAAAGGACGGATTGGAAAAAATAATAAAAAGACAAGAATTTCATGTACATATAATTGACTGTTAAAGGGACTTGCAAGATTGATCTTACTCTATTTTTTCTATTTCATTCTAATTGTAAGATTGATGTACTTTTATAAGAAAAGCATCAACTGCATACTATGTATAAATGTCCAAGCACATTAACAAACTGTTCAATGGTTCTAAAAACTAAAGAATGGAAATAATGATAATCCTGCAAGGTAAAGCATTTAATGCCATAAAAAGAAAAGCAGGATAAAGTTTCTGCATCTTTAGAACTAATAAGGCTAACAAAAGAGACAAAGGTATAGAGAACATATAGAGATAATACTACTATCCTTAAGTTGCCAATCTTTAAGCCCTTTACTTTCTCTATAGCCAAACTATAGAGTATGGACTAAAGAGTGAATGCCAGATGTCTCCTCACAAATACTTTCATTACTATTCCTCTCCTTACTCTCTGTTTTCCTTTGGACTGTAGATGAATGATACTACATTACTGTTCTTAGTCCCACCACTAGAATGGCATATGAAAAGGGTGGGCATGGTTCAAGACTGGTGATTTGAGAAAATTTAAACTAGAACTAGACCTTCTACAAGTTGGCTTGAAACCACCAGCTTTAAATTGATTTGCTATTTCAATTCTAGCCAGTTCAAAACTAATTTAATTTTGGTTTTAAACTAATTTAAGCAAGAAAAAAATTTTAAAAAGTTAAATTCATGGTTCATTATTTCTAGA
Organism: Dalechampia spathulata; assembly: GCA_948192965.1. Taxonomy (NCBI): domain Eukaryota; kingdom Viridiplantae; phylum Streptophyta; class Magnoliopsida; order Malpighiales; family Euphorbiaceae; genus Dalechampia; species Dalechampia spathulata. The sequence continues at coordinate 6,268 of CANYBF011013214.1, read as the reverse complement.
AAATAAAACCAAACTATGATCAAATGTTTTTTATTATGGTTTTGCCAGTTCCAGTTTAATCCATTCACATACAAGAGTCAATCCAAGATCTCCCTTAGCACTTGAGGGAAAAATGTTATGTGGACTTAACAAACTCTCACAAGTCTCTTCTTTTTATGAAAACTTAAATTACAAAGTTGAATAAACTAGCACATAGCTTTAGTACAATAAATACTTATGGTGCCAATTAAAATATGATTAAAGCTCCATCAACAAAAGTGCTAAAAGATATTTCATTTCCCAAAAGGCCTTTAATAGAAAATTTTCAACCCTAAAAAACTTTAAATTTAATGATGAGTAAACCAATAAAATATTGTAAAAAGAAACTCAATATCAGAACCACCATCTAAACTACCAAGTTATGAAACTTTACTATGAAAAGAAATCATAATGAGTATTGTTATAAAAGAAACCTGAGATTGTTCATATCATATATATTTGAGGAAATAATGAAGAATACAATGATGAATGATAATTTGTATTTATTAAGGAAAAAAACTATAGCTACTTATAATTTACAGACATCCATTTCAAATAAGCGTTACTTGAAACAAATATAAACCCCAGATGATTCAACCATGTTACTTTGATTTCTCCAAAGCCAGTACATTAACTCTCACCTTCCTCGATGCTTCGCATGCTAATTTATAGGATTGGCATGCTAAATGGAAAAAAATAATATGATTAATCAAGAAAGAAAAAAGAAAAAAATTAGTTTTATGTAAAGAAAACAAGAAACATGATTACTGATATATTTGTTTAAAAGATGAAGCAAAATACCTAAAAGTGGTGGTGGCGAGGAGAGTGCAATGGAAAATGTATTTGAAACTTTAGTTGCAAAATCGTCAATGTATTAGAAAGGTGAGTTGTAAAAGATGAAAAAGGTATGGACAAATAGGTTTAGTAAATATTATTTGTTTTAATTGAAATACAATAAAACCTACAACATTATAAAAACGTACAGTGGATTGAAAGTTTACCAAAATAAGAACTGAAAATTTAATTATTAAAAATAAAAATTATTTATTTATTTGAAATAAATCAATTTTAATATTTTAAATGAGATTTATGATAGATTAAATTTAATGATAATTAACTTGGCTTTGGGACAAATATAAGCCATAAAAGAATTTTTCAATTTTATTTTAATTTACAATAACACATATTAACATTGTTATCATTATTAGATTATTATAGTAAATGTCATTACATTATTATTATATATACTTATTAAATATCATAAAAAATATCACTATAAATAAAGTTATTATAATAATTTTAACAAATACAAAATAAATGTCATAAATACTATATCAAAAGTTACGTTTATTCCAAATTTTAACTAAAATGTTACAAAAAATAAAATATCTTATCATATTTGTAAACATAGTTGTTTGAATCAAATTTTGATAACTTAAATGACATTTATTTAAAATATCATTAAAAAAATATCACTATAAGTTATTTTTGTTCTAGTGTATGGATGATTTGATGGTAAAATTGAGGAAAGCTGTTGATCATTTACAAGACTTGTGACAATATTTGAACATCTTTGAAAGTATAATCTAAAAATGAATCCTTTGAAGTGTACTTTTGAAGTCTCTACTAGAAAGTTTCTTGGTTTTATTATAAGGCATCAAGGGATTAAGATTGATTAATCTAAAATTGATGTCACCCTTAAAATGCCAGAATCAAGAAATATTTATGAGTTAAAGAGCTTATAAGGAAAGTTTACATGATAAGGTTTATCTTAAATCTAACTAGAAGATCTCAACTTTTTAACCACTTAATAAAGAAAAATATTCCTTTAAATGGTATAAAGCATGTGCCAATACTTTTAATAGCTTAAAGGCATATGTTTTGAAATCAATTGTTCTAAATGCACCAATAGTAGGGCAACATATCATCTTATATACATTAATAAATAAGAGATCCTTAGAGGTTTTATTAGCATAGAAAAATGATGAAGGGATCTACTGCCTTAGTAGAATGATGAATAAGGTGGAGTTAAATTACTCTCTCATTGAGAAAATGTGTTTAGTTGTAATGTTAGCAACTAAGAAGCTGAGACATTATTTGCAAGCTTACACTATGCACTTAAATTCAAAAGCATATCTTATCAAATATATCCTTTTAAGACTTATTTTCTCAAGAAGATTAGCTAAATGAGTAGTTTTGTTACAAGAATTTGAATTGTCTATATACCATAAAAGACAATTAAAGGGCAAGTCCTTGCAGACTTCCTAGTTGATCACCCTATTCCTAATCATTGGGAGTTTTTTTTATGATCTTCTTGATGAGAAAATTTTCTTTATAGAATTTTTAGGACTTTGGAAGATGTTCTTTGATAGAGCAACTAAATAAGAAGGTGCAGGAGATGGAGTTGTTTTCCTCAATCCAGAAGATGAAGTTCTACTATTTGCATTCACTCTTAAAGTATAATGTTCAAATAATATGGCAAAGTACAAGACTTTGATTCATAGATTAGAGATGGTAGCTAACATGGAGATCTCAAATATTGAGATATTTATAGATTTAAAGTTAGTTGTTGATCAAGTTCTCTCACTATATGAGGTAAAGAAAGTTGATTTATTGCCTTATTGTGAGTATGCCTTAAAGCTACTTAATCAATTTAATACTTTCTCAATCAAGCATGTCTCGTGAGAGGATAATCAGCAAGCTAATGCTTTAGCAAACTTAGCATCAATATTATCATTGCCAAATGATGTAGTTGAAGTTCTTGTATATGAAAAATGGATATTGTTGTCATTATTTCAAATTGGGAATGAAGATAAAGAGGAGGTGGTGAATCATATTTTTGTATATAAAACCAATGCAAAAGATTGGCGATAACCATTCATTGATTATTTGGAACATGGCAAAAATTCCCCAAAGATGTATACTATAAAACTAAAGTTAAGAGATGAGCATCCTGATTTATTTATTATAAAAGGACTTTGTATAGGTATTCCTTTAATGATATCTTCTTGTATTTCCTTAAGGAAAATGAAAACGTTAAGGTCATGTAAGAAGCACACTCTAGGTTTATGGAGCTCATCAATTTAGTGCAAAGATTCATTTTTAAATTAAGAGGATGGGGTATTATTGGCCTACAATGGTATAATATTGCATAGGATATGCCAAATGATATCAAGAGTGTTAATTTCATGCAAACTTGATATGTTAATCTCCAGAGTCATTACATCCAAATGTTGCATCTTAGCCTTTTGATGCTTGGGGAGTATATATGATAAGATCTTTACCAAAAAGCTCAGGTGGTCATCTTTACAAATTGGCTATAACAAATTATTTCTCTAAAGGGGTTGAAGCTATAGCTTATGAAGAATTTAAAAGGGAGATAATTGTAAGCTTCATTTGAGCAAATTTCATATGCATTATATGTTATAACTGATAATAGTATGCTATTTTACAACAAGGTAATGAATAATTCATGCTAGCAGTTTAACTTTAAATAATATTTCTCTTCAATGTATGATGTACTAACTAATGGACTTGTTAAGGCTTTTAATAAAACTTTGTATGATCTTTTCAAAAAGATTGCAAGTCAATCAAAAAATATTATCATGAAAGAATGGGAGAAGCTTTATGACCTTATCAAATACCAATATAAGTAACCTCATATTTGGTTGTTTATAATGCTTCCCCTGGAGGAAAAAATTCTCATCTTTAAGGATAACAATTCAGGAGGGATTATCAAGTGAATATAACATTTGATTGTATCTTCAAGAGTTAGAAGTTTTGGATAAAAAAGCTTTTAGATGTATAATAATACTTAGAGTGTTATCAAGATAAGTTGTCTAGAGTATTTAATAACAAAGTAAGGTCACAATCTTTTCAAATTGGGAATCTTATTCTTGTAATAAGAAGGCTAATTATCATATCTGACATATGGATAATGAGTTCTTGTCAAATTGGGATGGACCATATGTTATATAAGAAGTTTATTTAAATGATGCATACAAGATAATTAATAAGGATGGAGTATGTGTTACACCTATCAATGGAAAGTTCTTGAAGCAGTATTATGCTTAGAGTTCAGTTTTTCTTCTAGTTTACATGAGCTAAAACTATGTATGACAAATCAAACCAAACAAAAAGTAAAATTCATTATAATTGAACTAAATTTGACTTAATTAGACTATGTTTAACTTGATTCTTCTTATAAAGGTATATAAGCAACTTAGTTATATGCTAAGTTTAGTCATATTAATAAAAAAAACTTAGTAATATATTAAGTTCAATCATATTAATAAGAAAAAAAACTTAATGTTATGCTAAGTGAAATAAAATATATATCCAAGTGATGTATATTAAATAGAAACAATAGGATAAATATTCTATTACAAGGCAAAAATTGAACTTATGATCTCTATACAAAGTCTCTTAAATTAACTCTTTCTATCTCTAGTACATCCCTAAGTTGTTGTAAAGATTCTTCTTTAGATTAATCTTGGAAATGAGTATTCTCTGCAACTAATTTCTTATCCTTAATGTTGGCAATGTTTACTTGGATATTAAGGACTTTCTTCTCTAAATCACTTAGAGAGATTTTAAGTCTTTCCTTCTTAGTATTAAGCCTCTGAATCTCATTGTCAATCTCAAGTAAATCAACCTTAATTAAGCTATGCTTCTTAAAAGCTTCAACTTTAAGAAATCTTACATTGTCTAGTCTGTTGATAATTTCTCTAAATTTCTTTAAATGGGACTCTTTTGATGCTTTTAAAGCTGAGGAAGACTTTTTTCCATGAAGATTATTGATTTTATAAAAATAATCCTCAAGACACTTCTTTAGGATAGAAACATCAATCTTATCAACTTTTTTTAAATCTCATTCAAGAAATAAGAACTTTATCAGCAAATGAGGGAACTTTATAAAATGATGCATTTGTAATCTTCAAATATAAGTCCTTCCATACGGAGGCAGCTATATTATGACATACCCTTATAAGAAATCATCTCCATAAAATTAGGAAAGTGTGAAAGGGGCAATAGAGTGGCTTTCTCTTACCTTTAACTATGGGTTCAACTTTCTTAGTAGCTTCTATGACAATAGTAAGGGCACAGTTCATAAAAATTAATTCTTGTTCTAAGTTTCCCTATCAAAGAAAAATTCATCATAAAAATTTCAAGGTAAAAAAAATATTAAGAAAGTTCAAAAGGAAAGATTGTTACAAGATTGTTAAAGAAGGAAGAAGAAGGGATATCATGAAGTATGGCTAGATTGGTCATTAGAGCCTCATTAATTTTATGAATCTTTGATCTCTTTTAACAATAATTATAGCTTAACTTAAATTTATCAAGTTCAATGTACCTTGGAATAACTCTTTTATGTAGTCTCACATCTTGAAAATTTTCACAAAGATTAGAATCACTACTACCCTTTTAGTTAAATCCTCTTATAAGGATCTTATCCTTTGGTGTATTCTTACAGAGAGGATCAAGGACCAAAATTTATGAAGGTCTTAAACTTAGGGGATTTATCATGATAACTTCATGGTTAGGTTTCTTTTAAGCTCTAACGGGATTAATGCAATCCTATTTAATAATAGAAAAGGCTTGAGACCACTCCTTAGACCACCACTCAATATAACTCCAAGTTTCATAAAAAGGCTCCCTTAAGACTTTGGAAGGCACTATGGTCTTTGACTGGCTTCTAAGACTTGTTAGAGAATTCCAAAATTTGAGGATTTCCTTCAAAGTAAGTTAACTCATTAGCTTTCAAAGGTCATCAAAGATATCTTAAGTAAACTAAAAGTGTCAACTAAATCTAATGGGACAATAAGGCTGAAGATAAAACATGTTCTTACAATGAAAGTTTAGATAGCTAGAGCAAAGATCAATAATGTATTTGGTTCAATTAAATGGATCATCATAAAAGGAGTCATTGTTAATTATCATTATTTCTTGAGGTGGAAATATAATATATTTTATCTTAAATTGACCTTCCTTAAAAAGATTTTCACTTTATGATCATTAAAGAAGCAAGTCATCTATAAGCCTCCATAATATATCATGCAAGTAAGACTTTCATTCTTCCTTTCAAAGAAGTGAGTATTATATCTGTTGGTTTGTGTAGTTATTAAGCAGTGGAAGAAATTTAAAATTTTCATTTTAAAACAACAAACCAAAAGATGATCTTTGCATCAAAACACAGAGAAAACAGTTTAGAGATTAGAAGCGACAGTTTGATAATAACTCTTACATTCAA
>CANYBF011013086.1:0-13669 GCA_948192965.1 Dalechampia spathulata | reverse complement strand
AGTTAGAACGAGGTTTAGTTGGATTTGCCTCGAGAGAGGATTTTCAATGCTTTTGGATGTCTTGGGTAGCAATAAGCACGTGAATATTAACTCTACTTGGTGGTAATGATTTCAAGTCCTATGTTTGAACCATTGAATTATCTTTTGATAGCTAGCTTTGCACGAAATTGTCTTCCATTTGTATTACATTCAAATACTTACAGCACCACATTAAATTGTTGCTTAAACAAACGAGAAAGCCAAAATAGAGACGGATAACCTCTAATCCTCGTGGGATCGATATCATACTACAACAACCTGTATGCTTGCAGTTGAGTAGTGGTAAACTACTGTCACGTTTCGCAGCGATCAGACCTCCTAAACCAATACCTAGAATGATATATAAGATAGTTCTTATTCATACATTTGCAATAATATATTTACTAATAACTATACAATATTATCTTTCTGTAAAAATCTAACTTCCCTTAACTAATTTCTATCTAATATTTAATACCATATAATCCAACTCCCTAAATGGATTCTAACATAATTAAAATAATTCATTTACAAAGTTTAAATTATTTAATTAAATATATACTATCAAAATATGTTATATGTATCATCCAATGATTTTCTAACAAAATTATATGATTGTAATCTAAATATACATATTTTATATAGTTCATCATAAACATGCAATGACAATAAAATTTCAAACAACATCCTACATTGAACTATCAATAGCTACCTATGTTCCATCAAGTATTATGTTCGTTTAAGATCATATAATGGAATTCTTGACTTAATTTCCTAAATAGTCAAAATGTAGTTTATCATAAATGGTTTCTAAATCATAATTTATAACTCAAGATACAACCGTTGGATCATCTTTAAATTCTTATCATAAAAACTAGACTTGCTAAAATAGAACATATCAAAACTTTAACGTAGGATTACACCTATAATTTGAGTAATGAATCTTACAAATTTATCATGAAATCTTCTCTAATTAAAATATCATGTAATTAATTGAAATAATCTATCCTAATGACATAATATTCGTTGTGTATTCCTAAGATATATAATCTTAATATTCATTTAATTCTCAAGATAAATCCATCAAATAACTTCTTTAAAATCAAATATGTAGATTATATGTCTTAATATTCATTTAATATTCCTAATTTACATATGACATTTACATGATCAAATCTATCTCCTAAAATATATCAATATCAAAATCTAAATTTCTAATCAAGAATTACAAACTAAATAAACAGGCTGATATTTTTAATACTAGAAGTGAAAAAGCCTGCTGCTATTTTTGTAAATATCCATTTTAAATATCTCCTATTCCTTTTTTTCCATTTTCTTGTATGTAACTTCCTCTTTTTCCATTTTATCATCCTTATCTTCTTCCTTCTTCCCCTTCCATTTTCTCAACCTTTCATCTTCTTCCTCATTTTCTCTCATTTCTCATTCTACATGTTATCCTTGTCTTCTTCTTCTTCCTACTTTTATTTGTGATTGAATGTCATTTTTTTGAAAAAAATTATTCTTGTTTTACTATACATTTTTATTCTTTTTTTTATTATAATTTCTTTATTAAGATCCAGAAAATGATACTATTTACATATTCAATTTCTTTTTATAATTTCTTTATCATTATTGGATTTTATGATAAATATCATGATTTTTTGTTTAGTAATAATCCTTATGCTAATAAAAAAACTATTAGTTATTTTCAAACTACATTTTATTCATCAGTTTTTTTGTTATTGTTATCTCATTTGTTAAAAATTTTATTGAAAGAAAAGATATATTAATTGACAACTTTGATATAAAGTTGCTATTAGACCGAGGATTTTGATGTGTGTGTCATGTATGAGTCAATTTAAGTTATGTGCCATTTTAAAGTATGTTTTTATGAGTGGTACGGGCGTACCTGTTTTGGTATGGGCATACCAATTTGTTTTGTTGTGTGGTACGGGTATACGGCTGATTGTACCAAGTTAGCTTTGTTTCCTTAAGTTTGGTACATGCGTACCATTGCTCGCAGAAATTTGGTTTGTCAGTAAACTTGTTTTGGTACGGGCGTACCATTGGTTGGTATGACCGTACAGTTGCTAGTAGGAAAATTGTTTATTAGGAAAATCGTTTTGGTACGGGCGTACCAATGGATGGTACGGTCGTATCTAATTTCCCTCTCATTTTTAAATGTTATTTTTTAAGTTGGTACGGGCATACCATGTCTGATATGACTGTACATGACTTTCCAGAAAGGCTTTAAATCCTTCCTAACGGCTTTATTTGATATAGAACATAATATACTTTGAATCTAATAGCTAGTTTTGCAGAGAAAAGTTTCTTTGAGCTTCAATCTTCAACAACAAGTAAGTTTACTTATGGTATTGTAATTGAAGCATTGTTAACTCTCTTTTCATTGTATTTTCACAACCTAGGTGTTAGGTTTTGTATTTATGGGTTAGTGTGAGATTAATGCTTGGGGCATTAAGTTATAATTGAGAGTTTAATTGCTATGAGATTGCAATTGTTGTAAAGGTTTGAGTGTGAGCCTGAAAACATTAGGGTTAGGATTCATTTGATGAATCCTTTGTTATAATAATCGATTGAGATTAATGGAACCCTAAGTGGAAGACTTAGGAGAAGTGGACGTAGGCAAGAGTTAGAATTATGATAAAAATGATTTTAAAATATTTTACAAATTTATAATGAATTTTAAAATTTATTAATGGTAAATAAAAATATGTTATAATTTAAAATATTTTTATCTATTATTAAAATGATTTTCAATTAGAATTATGATAAAAATGATTTTAAAATATATTTTAGTTTCTATTATATATTGTAATAAATTTTATTTAATATATATAGAAAAATAAATCACATATATAATTTATTATTTCATAATATTTGTATAAAAATAAATGATATATAAAATCTTCTATAACTTTATTATATTATTTATGCTAAAGAGTGTACATATATTTCTACTATTTAAATTTGTTAATAGTATAATATTTACTACTTATTGTATCGAAATAAGATCTAACTATATTAGTCAATATTAACATGTTAAACATATATCTAATTTTTCATACTAAAAATTTTTTAAATAAAAATTAAACATAAGTTAAATAATAATTTTTTAAATTTATTTATTTATACTAATTTTGTAAATAGCAATAAAATAGTTTATCTTCATTTTCACATTTTCATTATTAATTTTAAAATTTGGAATGAATATAAATTATTTTGACAATTTTAATTAAAAATATTTATAAAATTAAATTATAAAAAATTGTAATAACATAGTTTTACAATTTATTTTATTTGAATTTATAATGAAAATAAAATTAATGAAAAAAAATGCCATTTGATTTTAATTAATATTTTTATTTTATTTATAAACATACAATACTACATCTCAAAATAAAAAATTGTAAAATAATATTTAAAATATTTTTGTTTTAGTTAATAATCTTTAAAAAATTAAATAAACTTATAAAAGTAAAATTATTAGTTACATCAATAAATTATTCTAGTTCAAGAAAATTAATTGTTTCATGTGTCTAATTTATTTAATTCATTTATTAAATTGACCTAATAATATCTTGGATATAAATTGATTTATAAGAGTATTAGTTATAATCCAATATCAATAAAACTAAAATTTATTTACATAATATATTTATGTTGTAAAGCGTATAGTATTTTAATTATATATATAATAAAAATTTATTGTGATAAATTATTTGATATATATTAAAAATATCGATACCAATTTCAATTCAAATCAATTTTTGTTTGAGGTTGAGAATCAATTAATAGTTTAAATCATTTTAAAATAGTAAATAAATTTAGGTTTGATATAGTTTAAGTTGAAATAATAATTGATTTTACTCTAATAAATTTTTATGTTAAAATTTTCAAAATTTTTTAAACCAAATTGAAAATTTTCATTTAGTTTTATTAAGTTAGTGCAATTTTATTTTGCCCATCCTTTTTTGAATCTAGTATTTTTTTTGGCTCAAAATTTAACTTGATTTGAATGCTCTAAGATTCATTTTCAACTCTAAAATATATTATTATTATATGTTTTCTATTATTAACTATTATATATTATTAAATAATTAATTTTAGTTACATAATTAAATAATTACTATTAAGTAAAGCATTAATAATGATTCACACATATTAAAAATAGAAATTTACATATAAAGAATAGTTTTTATTTGTATTTAGTAAATATAATAAATAAATGTTATGTTATAATATTTTGGAAAAGTATTTGTAATACAAATGAAATGTATGTTGAAAGAAAGTTAAAGTTAAATATGCTAATGTTAAAGTAAGGGAACAATGAGTTACCTTGGGAATAATAATATAGATGACAAACATGATTCAAATAAACAAATTGTGAATTGTAAGATATATGTAATGATGATCAAGTTTCATATTTTATTTAAAATTTTCAATTTTATAAAATAAAAATAAAATAATTGTTATTTGTAACAAATATTTTGTTACAAATCTATTACAAATTTGTAATGAGCTAAAGAAGTTCCAATATTAAGATGAAAAAATTGTTTATTACAAATTCATTACAATTTTGCAACGAAAAATAGTTATAAATTCGTTACAAATTTATAATAGAAAATATATTCTGCTACAAATAATTTATGACAATGATTATTGAGACAAATTTTGTTCTGATTCATTATAGTCACATTGTAACAAAACTATCTATTTTCTTGTAGTGAGATTGATACTATAGTATTAAGTTTTAAGGTTTATTTAATTATTTTTATAATGAATACTTATAAAATGTTGAATCTTTTACATATAGTTTTAGTGATTTTAAAGAAATATAATCGTACTTTTTTTGTTTCCTTTTCTTTAATTCAAATAATTTTGCAAACTACTTTTTGGTTGGTTTGAAAGTTTTGTATAGTAGTTGTATGCACTATATATCCCTTATATATATTTTTTATATACATATTATTTTATGCTTTATGTATCCTAATTGTCTTCATGTATTAAAGCTTGCATAGAAGAAATTAGTTTTCATGCAATATATATTATAAATATCTCTATGTTTGATAATTTAACTCATTTCTTTAATATGAAAAATATAAGTTGCATATTATTTGCATCTTTTTCTAAATACTTTTTATATACATACTATTTTATGCTTTATAAATTTGTTTGCTTGTTGTATCTTGATTTTATCTATGTATTAAACCTTGTATAGAAGTGCTTAGTTGTTATGAAATATACTATAAATATCTACATGTTTGAATTTTACTTGATTCTTAATCATAAAAAGTGTAAGTTTCATATCATTTATATCTCTTTTGCATCCCACTTGTATTGTCACATATTTCGACTGTATAATATGCTCTTGTAGTATGATTATTAATTCTTTATTCCATAAAATCAATAATCATCCTATAAGGGATTCCATACATTTAAATTTAAGTGCGGAAAATTTTTTTTATATATACTTCTAAATCATATCATTTATTATTCCCAGGTTTAAATATACCATCATATTTAAATCATCACCTTATCATAACTATTTAAATACACACAATATTAAATTTACACATTTAAAGTTTATCATAGTTCATTTAAATTGTCAATTATTGGAAATTACTGCCAAACTTATTTAAACAACTGCTAAAGTACTTGTTTTAAAAGTTGCACGATTGTTACTAAACAGAAGTCTGAAATCCTCAAACCATTTACTGATAGTTTATAGGAAATGTCGAGCTGTTGCCTCTAACGTTCTTGTTCACCGGCCTTACTTGTTCTTGCATTTATCAATTGACAAATGCTGAATATAAAACTTAGTGGTGCTAGTGCACAAATATTAGAATATCTCAATATTCATTACATTAATAAATTTTAAATCATCATTGAACATAACAAACATGCTTCCATCTTGTCATTTATTGTATGCCATTTATATGTATCATTATCATCATGTTTTATATCATCATTATTTCATTTGTCATAATAATTCATCAATATACATGAATGATATGATATATGTCTTGATTGTAATCAATATCAAGATATGCTTATAATTATATAACTTTATACCATATCATTATCATTTATTTATGAACATTGTATATTTATGAGTATGCATTGATGTTATGCATTCTCCCTCATATCCATTTTTAACGATCCGACCATTTCCTTTATATGCGTATTTACTAGGTCTTTCATTTATATCATAGTTGTGGTTCAATTCACTTGAGCCCATTTATTTTCTTTCCTTTCAAATCTGTTTTCTTTTCATATCATAATCATTTCTATTTTTAATTCCCATAGGAATTTATATCATTTTACCTAGTATAAATCATTTAGCATTTATCTCATATCAATTCACTTTCTTTCTTCCTTATTTCACCATGTCATGTTTATGTTTAATGCATTGTGTTCATGTCATGTTTAATATATAATAACACATCATGATTAATCTTGTAATGCTATTGCATTACTATACGATCACCTCTTTGATCATTTAATGATCTAGGGCATTCAAATCAACTAGCACAAACCTGGAATATCCTTTCCTTTGTTAATATCCTTGATTGATTTGTGAGGATTTTCCACTAATTTACCTAATCATAATGCAATGTTCATCTTTCATTAATATATTTTATTGCATCATCAATCATTTTTATAATTATATACCATTCTATTAATAAATCATATATCAGTATTATTTACTCATTTAATTATAGCATGATATAAGAAATCATGTTACTATTTACAATTGCATCAATTATTTCAATTTATTTTCTAAATTAATCAATCATATCATTGTAACAGCACTTTAAAACCTTTTAGTAACATCAATTAACTTATTTAAGCATAATTCGATAACCATTTAAATTTTAATAATATCCTTAATAAAACCCTATCATAAAACATTTATGTTATTATTAATCTCTATCATAATTTATCAGAAAATCATCATATTCTTATTTAAATCCAAATTCTGTTATCAACTAATTACTTAATTATCACACGTAGCCCATACCTGGAGTAACATGCTCCCGTAGTATACACAACGCCTCCCATACAAAAAACTGCTGTATACGCTACAAGGGATACGTATATAATAAAGTCATATGGGGACGCGTTACTAAGCTTAATGGTGGTAGCAACATAGGTAGCGTGGTGCCATCACATTAAACCTGGATACCTGACATACACTCATGTAACACAAGCGATAAAGAGTTCTGTATATATATATAACCTGATGCGGTTTAAAACATATATGAGAGTGTATTACAATATCCACCACGAAAAGCTACACTACTACTGCCTCTACAAACTACACAACAAAAAGACCAGAGTAAGCCTTGAGAGTCCAGTACCACTTCGAGAATAGCTCTCCTTCTCTGATGACCTCTATCTCTCCTCGGTTCGCTTCCCCGAAGACTCAGTACCTACGTTCATCAAATGGTAAATGCTGAGATAAATCAGTGGTGCTAGTGAACACATTAGATGAGCACACAATGTAGTAAGGCCAACATGCACATCTTTCACCAATCATACAATCACCATAATTAACACAATAGTACACTAACATTTCATACGATGATAATGCAATCATGCTTTGCATTCTTCCTCATCCTCATTTCTTATATTCACTCATGTTTTCCTGTAATTATGCACATTCCTTTCGCACATACTGGGTCCCTGTAGGTACCGGTACTCATCTTTTGAAGGAGGTCATCTATCTATACGGTGCCTTGCACCCCTTTTTCCTACAGTAGGTCTGGAGACTCATCTCCTTTTTGGGAGGTTATTCATCTAAACAATTCCTTAAAGGAATCCCATACACATTATTTGACCCAGTATGCCCATAGCTAAGCTCTACCTTCATCACTCGCTCTCTTTTCTCACTTTTCCAACCTTCCTTCATCACCATGCATGCCATACATACATCACATGCAATTATGCTTCATACCATAGAAAACATACATTCATGCTATTATAAGACAAGGAAAACATCAAGTCAAAGCATATCAAACACAAGCATCAACATATTGCATCGAAGCAATACCATACCAAGCATAAACGTCATGCTTAGACTTTACTTAAGTCTCAAGCCATAGAAGTAGGCCAAAGCATAAGAATAAATGCAAACCTAACACTAACTTGTAGTGAGACCACTTATATTGTAGGCCGATAATCCCAATACCGTCGGTTACCAATGTAAACTTCTAGCTATCGCACTATCTTGGTACTTAGAGGCTCTAATTCTGGTGTTTAGGAGAGTCTAAGAAGGTTTAAGAAGGTTTTTGATTGGTAAGAAAGGAAGAAACCTTTAATACTTATCCTTTGACTTGTCAAACTTAAGTCGCGTATGGCCGTATGGATCATGGTACGCCCGTATCGAACTAAAACTCCTGACAAACACAATTTCTTGTGAGGGACGGTACGCCCGTACCCCATTCGGTACGCTCGTACGTCCATAACTCTCCTGGTAAACCTAATTTCTTACGAGTACGTGTATGGTCGGACCACCCACAGGTACGCCCATATGGTCTCCAGGAGCCTAACTCCCTCAATTCCCTTATTTTGGTACGCCCGTACAGTATCCCGTACGCCCGTACCACTCTATACTTTCATCTTACAACCACTTTAACGTACTCCCATGCTACCTAAACATCAGCCTAACAACCAAAACATTCATATCATCATTCACAAACCTTGTATACATACCATAACACATTGCATCACATCCTCATGAGTCATACACAATTACAAATACATAGGTGCATCATGCATCATACATCATACGCAGGTATATACACATTTACAATCCAAATACATCACACCTCACACCTACCATTCCTCTAGCACATTTACAGGCACAAAGGCAAGACTCCTAAGGTCTCTAGTGTGGATGTGACAACTCTCCCCCCTAAAAGAAATTTCATCCCCGAAATTCCTACTGAACTTACTAAGAAATAGATGGGGATACTGCTCTCGCATCACGGACTCCCTTTCCCAAGTCGCATCTTATCCAGTATGATGATTCCATAAGACTTTCACTTACGAGATTTGTTTGTTTCGTAGCTGTGTTATCTTTAGAGCCAATATCTATATTGGCTCTTCACTATACGACAAATCAGGCTACACTTCTAACGATTCAACCGAAATAATGTGCGAAGGGTCTGATCTGTATCTCCTTAACATTGAGACGTGAAAAATGTTATAGATCCAATCCAACTCTAGTGCAAGGCCAATCTATAAGCTAAGCGTCCAACTCTTTCCAAAATCTCATACGGTCCTATGAATTGAGGGCTCAACTTAGCCTTCTGACCAAATCGTATAATCTTTTTCCATGAAGATACCTTAAGAAACACTTTCTCCCCGATACAATACTCTATATCTCGTCATCTCAGATTCACATAAGACTTATGTTTATCAGATGCGGCTTTTAATCTATCCTTTATCAGTTGTACCTATTCTTCTGCATGTTGGACTAATTCAGGACCAATCAATCTTCGTTCACCTACCTCGTCCCAGTGTAATGGTGTCCGACATCGTCGACCATATAATGCTTCATACGGAGCCATCTGTATGCTGGTCTGATAATTATTGTTGTAAGTAAACTTAACCAAAGGTATATATCGATCCCAGCTACCTTCCCATTCCATCACGCATGCTCGTAACATATCCTCTAAAATCTGTATCACTCTCTCTGATTGTCCATCGGTCTGAGGATGAAAAGCGGTACTAAATTGGACTCTAGTACCCAAAGCTTGCTGAAACGTACCCCAAAATGTGACGTAAATGGGGGATCTCTGTCTGACACAATAGAAGATGGAACCCCATGCAACCGTACAA
Source organism: Dalechampia spathulata (assembly GCA_948192965.1). Lineage (NCBI taxonomy): Eukaryota > Viridiplantae > Streptophyta > Magnoliopsida > Malpighiales > Euphorbiaceae > Dalechampia > Dalechampia spathulata. The sequence goes on along the minus strand of CANYBF011013086.1, from coordinate 3,784 downwards.
TCTCATTTATGTACAAACTCGCCAAGCTCTCTAAACTGTAGTCCATACGTATAGGTAAGAAATGAGCTGTCTTCATCAATCTGTCCACTATTACCCATACTGCATCGTGTTTAGCTTGTATCATTGGTAACCCCATAAGGAAATCCATCGTGATATGATCCCACTTCCATTCTAGAATCGGTAATGGACTAAGTAACCCCTCTGGTACCTAATGCTCTGTCTTAATGCGCTGACATACCAGACATTTAGCCACGTAATCCGCCATCTCTGTCTTCATACCTATCCACCAATAGTACTGTTTCAAATCTTTATACATCTTAGTACTCCCGAGATGGTAAGCCTACGTAGAATTATGAGCTTCCTCCAATATCTATTTCTTCAGCTCTTGATCTGTAGGAATATATAGTCGGGTCCTATATCTCAAGTTACCATCGATATCTACCATAAAGAGTGTAGTCTTACCTGCCTAAACTTTCTGTAACTGCTTTCGATATTCTCTGTCATCTACAACACTTCTCTGAATCTGTTCTGTCAACACAGGCTTGACTTGCAATTACAACTGTGCTAGGAGATATTTGGATTGTATTGTCAATGAAGCATATAACTATCGCATTTCTAATACTAACATCAGAGGTGACTGTTTCAACCCATAAAACATCTTACGACTCAGTGCATCGGCTACCAAATTAGCCTTACCCGGGTGATAATTGATCATGCAGTCATAATCTTTAATCACCTCAAGCCAATGCCCTTGTCTCAAGTTTAACTCCTTCTACGTACCTAGATACTTTAGACTCTTGTGATCTGTATACATGTAGCATGATTCCCCATATAGATAGTGTCACCAAATCTTTAGTGCAAACACGATAGCTGCTAACTCTAAATCATCTGTAGGGTAGTTTTTCTCATGCGGCTTTAACTGTCATGAGGCGTATGCAATCACCTTCCGATCCTACATCAGAATGCATCCTAAATCGTTAAGTGAAGCATCACTATAAATAATAAAAGCTTTCCCTGGCATAGGTAGAGTCAAAACCAGAGCCTGAGTCAAACATTCTTTCAATCTATCAAAACTTCGCTGACATTCCTCTGACCAACTAAAAGAAACATCCTTCCTAAGTAGCGTCGTCAATGGTAAGGCAAGCATTGCAAAACCTTTAACAAATCGTTTATAGTAACCAGCTAATCCTTAAAAACTACAGATTTCACTAACATTCTGCAGAATAGGTTAATCAAGTATGGCTTCAATCTTACTCGGATCCACTCTAATCCCCTCTACGGAAATAACATGCCCCAGAAAAGCTACTTGTTCTAACCAAAATGCGCACTTAGATAGTTTACCATATAACTGCTGCTCCCATAATCGGTGTAAAACTAACCTCAGGTGTGTATCGTGATCTCCTCATGTTTTTGAATACACTAGAATATTGTCGTTGAATACCATAACAAACTGATCCAAATAATTGGCAAATACCATATTCATTAGGGCCATAAACGCTGCAGGTGCATTTGTTAATCCAAATGGCATGACTAAGAATTCATAGTGTCCATAGCGAGTACGGAATGCCGTTTTTGCCACACTACCCTCCTTTACTCGCAACTGATGGTATCCCGATCTCAAATCAATCTTAGAAAACACTGCGGTGTCTTTCAGCTGATCAAATAAGTCTTCAATGCGTGGTAAAGGATATCTATTCTTAATCGTTACCTTATTCAGTTATCTATAATCAATACACATCTGCATCATACCATCTTTCTTCTTAATAAATAATACAGATGCGCCCCACAGTGAAACACTCAGTCTAATGAAACCTTTTTCGAGTAATTCTTGCAACTGTACCTTAAGTTCCCTTAATTCTAATGGTGCCATCCGATAGGGAGTAATGGAAATCGGTTCCGTACCTGGTAGCACCTCTATCTCAAATTCTACTTCTCGTTCAGGTGGTAACTCGGGCAATTCTTCGGGAAAGACATCTGGAAAATCACAGACGGTTGGGATATCTGTCAACTGCACCTCCTTCTGTCTCATTTCTGTTATATGTGCTAAGATTGCCTCACAGCCCTGTAGCATCAATTTCTGCGCTGTCACTGCTGAAATTAATCTCACTATTACTGATGGCACGTTTCCTCGTATCACCACTGTAACTTATTCCGGATGTTAAAGTCACTATTTTCTGATGACAGTCCATTACTGCCCTGTACTGAGCTAGCCATTCCATACCCAAAATAATGTTATACTCGTGAAACGACATCTCTACTAAATCTGACAGGAAATACATGCCATGTATAATCAAAGGACACTATCTCGACACTCTATCCACTACCACCTCCCTACCTAACGGACTCGACACCACTATCTCATAGCCTAACCCTTCACAACGCATATCAAGTAATCAAGTGAATCTCATGTTAATGTATGAATGTGAGGAACCCAAATCAAATAAAACTAATATCTCATGATTAGAGAGAAAGACATTACCGATCACCACATCAGAGGCATGCTGCTTATCTTATTACACCAGGTTGTACACTCTAGTAGGGATACCAACAGCTTGATTCACTGATTCTTGGTTAATTCCCTGACCTCCTCCATCACGGGCTCCTCTACCTCTTGCTCTTCCTCTCTCCACATTCTGAGAACTCTCTGAACTAAATCTCAAACCAGGGTTCTGTTGATAGAAGCCACCCTCCAAAACAGTATGAACTGGCATATCAATATGTGTAGGACACTCCTTAGCATAATGTTTGGCCTGCCCACAATGATAACATAAATCCATCCCCATCCGACAAGCCTGTGATGCACCCGGACACAAGTATGACATACTATCAATCCGGAACCCGTACTACCATTAGAAAATGTGGGCCTTCCACTCTGCGCCTGTTGAGGTGGTCCCGATCGAACCCCTATCAATTATGGAGGAAATGAACCCCTGAATTCCCTCTCTTTTAAAATCATGACAAAGAACTCGGCTCTCGGAATGGTCTCTGTCACATCCGTACACATACCCGTTGATTATACATGGGGTGTGTTTTTTGTCTGATTTGGTTGAGTTACCCTTTTGCAGCTACAATGTTATCCTGGGGATGGACTGGTTGTCCAGATATCAGGCCGTCATAGATTATAATTGGAAGGTTATCACTTTTAGACACCCGGAGTATGCAGCTGTGCAGATACAAGGTTGTGTACCGACAGCTATATCAAGATTGATTTTCGCGATGGTTGCTCAGAAATTAATGCTACAAGGGTGTGAAAATATACTTGAACATGTAGTTGATACCCGACAGTAAGGGGTACAGCTAGCTGATATACCCGCGGTATGTGACTTTCTTGACGTGTTTCCTGATGAGTTGCCAGGTATACCTGTGAGAGTAGCGCATCCCGGACGTGGGAGCGCTGCACGTTGTTCGGCGTGAAATGCCGTGGTGCTTGCTCTCGCGAGTATTGACCCCTGAGTTACTACAGGAACTAGACAGATCGCGTCGAGAAAATAAGGTGGAGTCGCCACCCGACTCATATAGTCAACTCAATTGAGCAACTAAACAAGCCAGGAAAATATAAACCCGAGCCTTCCTGTGCTGGAAAGCAGCCCGAATTTCTTCAGAGTTGGGTTCGGCATTTCGATTTTATTTGTATTCCATATTATCATCTTCACTTTATCCGGTTTTAATAAAAGTGCAAATCACACACAATTAGGTTGAAGTTCACTTAAGTCCGGTTTCATGGCATAGGGAAGCAGAAGACATGTAGCAGATATGAAAGCAGTAAAGGCAGAAATAAAAGCAG
>CANYBF011012521.1:0-12839 GCA_948192965.1 Dalechampia spathulata | reverse complement strand
AGGGTTAGAGTCTGCATAAACTACAGGGATCTGAACAAAGCATGTCCGAAGGATGACTTTCCTTTACCTCACATCGACGTGCTAGTCGATAGCGCAGCCGCTAATACTATGTATTCCTTTGTTGATGGATTCTTGGGGTATAACCAGATCCTAATGGCAGTTATAGACAAGGTGAAGATAGCCTTCATCATAGAATGGGGGACCTACTACTACAAGGTCATGCCCTTTGGCTTGAAGAACGCAGGTGCTACCTACCAGCGAGCTGCAACAACATTGTTGCATGATTTAATCCACAAGGAGGTCAAAGTCTATGTGGATGACATGATGGTGAAGTCTCCTACCAGAAGAGAACATATAGCTGCTCTTGATAAATTTCTCACACGTGTTGAGAAATACAAACTTAGGCTGAACCCAAAAAAATGCACATTTACGGTGACATCTGGCAAGCTATTGGGTCACATTGTCAGTCAGAGGGGTATTGAGGTGGATCCTGACAAAGCAAAGTTGATCATTGAGATGCCTATTCCTAGAACTAAGACAGAAGGTAGGGGATTCATGGGACAGCTCCAGTAGATCAGCAGATTCATCGCCAAGCTCACTACCATGTATGAGCCCATCTTCAAACTTTTGAGGAAGAACCAGCCTATGGTTTGGGATGAGAACTGCCAGTTTGCTTTTGAGAGGGTAAAGCATTACCTCTTTAACCCACCGATTCTGCAACCACCTCGACTGGGAAAACCATTACTACTCTATCTAGCCTTAGAAGAGGAGTCAATGGGTGCTATGATGGCTCAAGAGAATGATGCCAGAGTTGAGCATCTTGTCTACTACTTGAGTAAGAAGCTTTTGCCAACTGAATGCAAGTACAGCATTGTTGAGAAGCTATGCATGGCTATGGTCTGGGTTACCAAGAAACTCAGGCATTACTTCCAGTTGTACCAAAAATAGGCAATCTCCAAGGTTGAACCTATGAAGTACTTGTATGCAGCTCCTTCGTTAGTAGGAAAACTCTCCAGGTGACTGATCCTGTTGTCAAAGTTTGATGTGTAGTACGTCACTACCAAGGTGATTAAAGGCAAAGTAATTGTTGAGTTCTTAGCATCCAGGCCGATGGATGACTCTGAGACTTTTGAACTAGACTTCCCAGATGAGCACTTGGGGGCAGTTGATGTCTAGAAATGGCAGTTGTACTTTGACGGCGTAGTTAATAAAAGAGGTGCAGGTATAGGAGTTATGCTAATCACTCCTAAAGGTGAACTAATAATGCTTTCAAAGCGGCTGAGCTTCTCAGTCACCAATAATATGGCTGAGTATGAAGCATGTCTCTTCGGGCTAGAAGCATTGCTGATGATTGATACCCAAGATGTGCAGATATTTGGTGATTCGATGCTCATCATTCACCAATCCACGGCCTAGTGGGAAGTCAAAGAGGAAAGGCTCAAGCCTTATGCTGAATACATGAAGCTCATGATCTCCTGCCAGTTTATTCACATGCCGCATGAAGAAAATCAGATGGTCGATGCTTTGGCCATACTAGCTTCAGTTTGTGAGCAACTGCAGAGTCAAGCTCAACCCGTGATTATTGAGCAGTCAAGGATCCCTTACTATTTCGGAGAACGGGTTACGATGCTAGACCTATCAGATGAGATCCCATGGTACGATCCCATGGTACGCAGATATCATGAACTTTTTGAAGACTGGAACTTATCTGGAAGAAGAAAACAGAACTGATAAGCTAGCTCTACGTAGGCTAGCGGCCAACTTTACTTGGCATCAAGGTGTTCTCTACAGAAGAACAGTTGATGGTCTACAACTTTGATGCATATCGGGGAAAAAAATTGAGTCCGTTATGGAGACGGTACACGCTGGTGTATACGGACCCTACATGAATGGATTTGCACTTTACAAGAAGATCCTACGCCAAAGATATTTCTGGCTCATTATGGAAACAGACTGCATACAGTTCGTACCAAGATGCCATGAATGTCAAATTCATGGAGACCTGAGTCATCTACCGCCAGTCAAATTGCAAAATTGGATAATGCCTTGGCCATTCTCAGCTTGGGGAATTGACATCATGGGTGAAATTCATCCTAATGCATCTAATGGACATCGGTACATACTGGTAGCCATTGATTACTTCTCTAAGTGGGTGGAAACTGAATCCTATGGTAAACTGGGGGCAAGACAGGTTGCCAAGTTTATAGAGAAAAATATCGTATGTCGATATGGGGTGCCGCATCACCTAGTGTCAAACAACGGAGTACAGTTCCAGGCCCAAGTTGCAGACTTACTGGAAAAATATGAAATTGAGCACCATCGATCCTCTCCATATCGCCCTCAAGCTAATGGGGTGGTCAAAGCAGCTAACAAGACAATCAAGCACATCTTAGCCAAAATGGTACAGACCTATAGAGATTGGCATGAGCGGCTGCCATTCACTTTATGGGGTTACAAAACCACTATAAGGAGTCCCACGGGTGCTACCCCCTACTCTCTGGTTTATGGGACAGAAGCTGTATTGCCAATCGAAGTGGAGCTGAAATCACTTCGGGTCATTCTGGAATCTCAGTTACCAGAAGCCGAGTGGAAAAGAGCCAGGTATGAACAGCTGGTCACTATTGATGAGAAGCAGCTGAAGTCTCTCTATCACTTACAAATTTACAAGAACAGTATGGCAAACGTGTTCAACAGAAAGGTTAAACCTGTAGCCATACAAGAAGGCGATTTAGTCCTGAAGAAAGTCAGACTGGTAACTCGTGATCCTTGCGAAAAGTTCAGGCCCAACTGGGAAGGCCCATTCCTGGTTAAGAAAATCTTCTCTAAAGGCGCTGTTCGCATCTCAGATTTGGAAGGCAATGAATTCTCGGAGCTTGTCAACCTTGATTGGTTGAAGAAATATTTTATCTATAGCAGAGGGCAAAAGAAAAGGCAAAAACAAAAATGAAAAGCCTGGTGAGCCGAAAACCTACATAGGCGGTTCATACAAAATTTAAGGTAAAAAGAAAATTTGCTCGATGAGTTGAAAATCCACTTGGACAACTCATACAAAACTTAGAGCTCTTAAAAGCAAAAGGAGAGCGTTAAAATAGTTGATCAGAAAATTTCGCACGAGGCTGGTCAATAATAGAGGTTGAGTCTGATGCATATCTGGAACTTCTGTGTTGGTTTTAACATTTTCATGTAAATGTTTTAATCTCATTAATGCAAATGGAACACATGTTCATAAACTTAGCTTTAAGTAATACTAGTTGCAAACATAAAGCATTATCGTCCTTTATTATATATTGTTGCTTAACAATATTTTATAGTACAGGATTCAAGCTTGGCGCAGCACCCACAGCTTGTACTCATCATTAGTGGCAGGTCCAGCTCCGGGAATTTCCACCAGCGCTATTTGGCAGCGAGGCCAAGTCCTCTCCACATGTTGCACGAAGCGAGGCACCAGCCTTCCTCCTTCAAATTCTGTTAGTTGAGGTATGGTCTGTCGCTGGCCAAACTAATGACAGATCCTAGCAGGACTGTAGTGTATGCAAGGCCTAAATCTTGGCAGTGGGATACAATCTATGTAGGTCATTACAGTCACATGTTGTATGAGCCACCAGGGACAACTCCACCTGATCTCGCTCTCAGGTCGAGTCCCTATCCAATCAATCCAGTCTTGGAATGACATTGTCCTCGCCTCACCGAAGGCATAGCCCCTCTGCATATGGCTATGAGGAAGATATCTCAGTGGGTTCCCTGTTGGCGATGCTAGGATCCCAAGCTTCTCTTGAAGCCAGATTTGTAATAAAAGAAAATAAAAATAAGAGCTCGCTGAGTTGAAAACCTTGCAAAAGGCTGCTTAGGCAAAAGTAAGAGTGACCCGTTGAGCTGAAAACCCAAGGGGGCAGCTCAAGCAAAAGTTAGGGTCTGAAAATAAAAGTAGAAGCCCAATGGGCTGAAAACTTTACAAAAGGTGACTCACGCAAAAGTTAGGGCAAAAATGTAATTTTTTGTAAGTTGAAAACCGGCAAAGGCAGCTTAGAATTCTCACTTGTAAAAGAAGCAGACTGCCACTGAAGCGCTCAGACTGTCCACGCTTCACTTTGTCCAGACCAAGGATCATCTCCGCTATGATCATAGGAAAAGGGTTTCGACCCTCCATAATCTGGTCTACCACAGGCCCGATCAGCAAATCTGCATGACCAGATGGATCAACAAAAAGGAACTATGCCAACAGTCCAAATCCAACTACCCTCAGCCATGATTGGTCTTCGACAGATTTTTTGACCGCATAGTCGGAAAAGGGCAACAAGATCTACAGAGTCATCTGTAGTCAAAAGAGATCTCGCCTCCAGTAGACTAACATCAAAAGCCCTAATCAAACATGAGAATGCATCTCCAACAGGCACTGGCACTGTCAGCATCACTGTCATGCTACAGGTAACCCCGAGGATGGCAGTAGAATTCTCGTACATCGGATATAACTCTACATGCCAAAACCGGAATACGTGAACCTCTGGATCCCAGAACTGCACGACAGCGTGCAAAAAAGCATGATTAATTAAGACTTGCTGGAAAGTTCTCAAGTATTGGAGTTTGATTCTGCCCAATCGACTCCATTCATCATTTCCCCAATGGCGAGAAAGAATGCGGAAGGCAGACAATGATTGCTGAGTCATTATATATCTAATTTCTACAAAGAAAAGTATATGAGTTATATTTTGCCAATAAACCAAAATGCATGGTGTATTTATAAGCAGCAAACAGCATTGGATTCCCCTAATAAAATCAAAAGACACACAGTACAAGCCTTTATCTATTTTTACAGTCTATATGCAATAACCCTAGCGTACTAGGCACGCAATGCCAGTCTGTAATGCATTATCTTATTCTAGTACAAAAACTACAAATTTCTAATGCCATGTATACGAAAGCCTAACGTCGCATCATCTTTATGCATCATCCTCCCTGGAGTCATCATCCTCAGGACTGGGGCTGTCCATAACCTCAATATTGTAACGCTCCAAACGCGCTGTCAGACGTGCAATCTCTCGATCTCTCTCCTCTATCATCCAAGCAAAACAATCATGCTCCTCTTGCTCCACTTGCCTACTGGACTGCAAGCATGAACATAGAGGCATATAAGTCATGTATTCATGCATTTCCATGCAAAAGTATTTCATAACAGGTACCCACCTGGACATCCAACATCTCAAACATATGGTAGTGGCGTAACCCTATCAGCAGCCTTGAAGCATCCACTATGGCATCTCAAGGCACCTGCAATCTCACTCCTCACTGGCACTAGATAAGAGGTCTCATAAGGACGACCTGTCTCATCATAAGTGAAGACCAAGGGGTTCTGTGGCCACATCAGCTGACCTTTTATAAAGTCTGATGGACGCCCATATCCTGGGGGCACCTCTGGGGTACCCGACATTGACACCGGTGGGACTGCATCAGCTCCGAAATTGCGAGATCTTTTCAAGGCACCGCTACCTTGAGAACTACCAACAGTTGGTGAACCCCAACGTCCACCTCTGCCTTGGGAAATATCAAGTCTGACTCCAGACCCGCCAGCTCTGTCATGCTGACCTTGATATGTAGAGAGTTCCACACGCCCTAATAATCTCAGCTGGATGAAGATCGGATAGTCCACTGGTGACTCTGATAAGTGCTCCTGCCCGGGCATACCAGTCAACCCAGTAATCACCTCTGGGTCTGTATCAGTACATAAAGCCCAAAACATCATGCGTGGTGGTACAACAGGTTCTACACGACTCTCTAGCCTCAGCTGACAATCTATCACATGCTCTCCTAGATAGAAGAGTCTACCTTCGGGACTTTCCAATAGCATGTGTTGCTCATCCTTATGCATTGAACTAGACAAGTATCCCGGCCTCGGATGCATATTATCCTAAGGATAGGGATGCACCTGTTCCAAAAGCAACGATAAAATAAGAACCTACCCAGGTATTCCTCAAACCAGTTCAATACAGTTTAATGCTGATTAAATTATTTCTTCTTACCTGATCCCAGGTTAAGTTGTTGAGGTGCTCCCTCAGCTCGTCCATCATGTAATCAAGTCTTCGACGTGGTGCACTCCACGCTTGTAGACGAGGAAAACCAAGCGGTAATCCTTGTGGAACCTCAGGCTCTAACAGTAGCCTGAATTCATACACCATGATCTGTAGGGCCAACATACACAGTCAGTGAGACTCAAACAGATGTTACAATAACATAATCAATAAAATTCTGCTTACCTCTATGACCTACTAGCAGCCAATAAAATGGTCTCTGCAATACTGACTGTAAAAATCCAATCCTTGCATCAAGTAAGCCAGACCGGTGCTGCCCCAGTCATATCACCCAATAGCGTCCAGATCGTGAAGGGCCCATAATACAGACATGTGAATGTTATTCTTGGCATCATTGAATAAAGTACACCCTAGTGCATACAGCAGAAAGCTGCGAGTGTACTGTTCTGCAGAGATGGTTCTGCCCAATCTCTCTGCCAGCACTGCCTCTCGAAGACAGTCATACAAAATACTGTGTCCACCTCTCACATTAGGGGACACGCCCAGCAAAACAAAAATCATGTCATATACCCAACACGATGATGTTAGCCTGGCATCAAATGGAAGAGGCAACCCAGCACACTCTAGCCCAGTAATCCCGGCAAAGATATTCGGGGTGATAGCAATCTCACCCACAGGCAAATGAAAGGTATGTGTGGAATCCATCCACCGCTCGATCATGGTAGTAATAACAAATCTATTACTCCTCTGTTCTGCACCAGTAAAACAAGAAATATACGGGCCAAAACAACTCTAGTTCACCCTAGCGCGTATCTCCCAAGGCAATAGGGGCTACCACTCACTGATCCCCTAGATACTGCCAGTTCCAACAACTGTTCGCTCCCTCTATAAATTACAAGACTCAGGTCAGTTTCAAACTAAAATTATAGAATGAATACAGTAATCACAGAGGCTCAGAGCTCCTCCTCTCTACCCTAAATGCACTTATTCATGCCTAAAATGCATAATCCCTCAAAAAATGGCTGAAAAATGCATGTTTTGGCCCATTTTTCACTGTCATGTACGCCACACATGACCCCATGTGCACCACACATGAGTCATGTTCACCACACATGATGTCATGTGCACCACACATGGTGTCATGTATGCCATACATGGCAAAACCCAATCCAAAAATGCCATTTTTCATGAAACTGATGCGATAACCACCTGCATATCCAAGCCTAGTACTAGCCTAACACTAAATCCAAGGTCAACAACAGCCTAAATGCATTAAAAACAACCTAAAACTTAATTTTTGAAAACAAATCAAAAAACCGAGCCGAGTCACTGAAAACTCACCTTCTCGAGAGGAGTTCGGGACCGATGGGAGTCTATGGCAAAGGTTTCCGCAATTGGGTCACCAAAACAAGTCCCAAAATAGCTGTGACAGGTCATGTGCTTGGTTAAAGCATAGCTCGGGATAGATTCAGGGTCCCGAGGGGTTGATTGCATCCTAATTCCTGCCATTTTCGTAAAAATACTGAATTTTCAATTTGGGAGTTGAGAGAAAATCGAGTTTTGGGGAGGAAATGAACTAATTTTTGAATTGGAACTTGCGAATTTAAAAATTTTCAAGGGATGTGCACAGGACATCGTGGAACGTGCACCGTACATAGCAATTTTTGCTAATGTGCGCCTACCATTGTGCATGCATGCTAATGTGCGCCACCCCCCCCCCACTAAAATGCACATGAAGCATTAGGCCTCTGGCAAAAATTTCAGAATTTTTCAAGGTCATTTGCTTCATCGAGCCTAATTTTCACGATCCGTAATGTGTGAAAAATCCAGAAAACCAGTCAGAATGTAGCAGACTGACACTCAAAAGTTTAGGTATTTTTCCTGGACCATTTCAATACCAATTTCACTGACAAATTGTTTTCTTATGTCTAGAAAAAAAATAGGAAATTGATTTAGCAGACGATCAAAAAGAGTCAAGCTGTTGACCAGATAATGTTGTATTCCGACAGAGGGTCCTAAATACAGACTTTGGAGACAGTCAACACTTATTTGAAGGTCACCTCTGGTTCCTTTGTAGAACCACCCGATCCAGCAAAGATCACCAAGTCAAGCCCTTGATTGCTAAACCCTAACGCGTAGGCATTTGAATGCTGACTTCAGATGATTTACTCACAAGGAAGCCGTCGGTCTCGTAGTGACCACCGGTCAACCCTGATAGGAGTAGCCTTGACGTCGGGCCCCCAGTGATGAAGTTAGCATATTTACTAGTTAGAACTGTCGACCAGAGATATCAGAGACCCAGTAGAGGATCCCAGATGCTGATTTGGAGATATCTAACATTTATATGATGGTGTGAGAATAGACCCCGCAGATGGCCGCCTAGGTCTAGCAGTTGACCCCACGATCCAGCAGTGATCACAGAGCCAAGCCTTTGGTTCCTAAATCCTAACGCATAAGCATCTGGATGCCAGCTTCAGATGATTCACTCACAGCATTGCCTTCAGTCCCATTGGGGACCATTGATCAGCATTGATCATCTAGCCCGAGCATCGGGCTCCCAGTGGCAGAATTGGGATTTAAGCCTCAACGCGAGCACCCCTACGAGTCAGGTACGCTTCCTACTCCCTATCAAAAGTCATGTTATGATCAGATCACATTTTGACAACCTACGCATTTGTCACCTCAAAATGATCTTGATGAGGGGGCAAACTGTTGACCCTGACTTTTCACACTTATGCAATTTCAGGTTTCTGTTGATTTGGCTCGGTATTGGTCCCCAATATCGATCCCGATTATGCACATAAGCCTCTGTGTCTTCCTCTGTGTATTTTGGTGCACAGAATGCCTCAAAACTAGTAGGGCCCACCATAGGCCCTGGCGGGACCCGCCACCTATTCTGAGTGTTCTATACGTACAGAACACACTTCACTGTAGCCTACGTAAGGCAAACCACTTGAAATGCAAAGATATTGCATTTTTGACCCTGGGCACTATTCATCATCAATAGTGCACAGGTGGGGCCCACTTAGGGCAATAGCGGGGCCCACTACCTCTATTAACTTATTTTATGTATTCTGTACTTACAGAATACATTTTCCAATTGCCTTACGCAAGGCATAACGCTTGGCATCACAAATGCCATCTCCTGGGCCCACCACGCTGTGGGACCCACCAAGCAATAGTGGGCCCGCTGCCCCTGATAACCTATTCTATGTATTCTGTACTTACAGAATACATTTCACGCTTGCCTACACATGGTACGATACACATAAGGCAAAGTATTGCATTCTGTGTCTAGGTCACTATTCACTATGAAGAGTACATAGGCAGGCCCCACTTCCCCCCATTGGCCTATTCTATGTATTCTGTACTTACAGAATACATTTTCCAATCATAAATGTCATCCCCTGGGTACGCCATGCTGTGGGACCCACCTAAGACATTAGTGGGGCCCACTGCCTCTATTAGCCTATTCTGTGTATTATGTGCTTACAGAATACACTTCGCTATTGCCTTACGCAAGGCATACCTCTGTGGCATTGCAAATGCCACATTCTGGCACCAATGCGCTGTAGGACCCGCCAAGCATTAGTGGGGCCCGCTATCCAATCTAATCTATTCTGACTGTTCTTTTCACACATAACACTTCCCATAGGTTGCCTTACTCAAGGTAAGACGCTTGGCATTCTGTTTGCCACATTCTAGGCCCTTTTATACTATAGGGCCCACCGGGGCACTATTCATCATGAATAGTACACAGGTGGGCTCACCAACCCACTTGGCCTATTTCGAGTGTTCTGTGAATACAGAACACATTTTCACTAATACCTACATGAGATACGACCTTCTAGCATGCCGAATGTCATTTTGGGCCAAAATAACATTCGCAAACCCTAAAATTGGCCCATTAGCCGAAACTCGGTGTTCAAGGCCGAATTTGAGAAAACTTATAACTGTAAAGTTTCTCAGAATGTCGATTTCACTTTAGTTGACATATGGCACACATCCAGTTTTGCCAGTACAAGCCGGCGCGCATAGGGTAAAAATACAATGTGCGGTGCACATTGCCCTATGTGCACTACATGTTGCATAGTAAAGACGTTTGGTCGGGAGCCTTCTCAGAACCGAATTTGGAAAAACTTTGTTCTACAAAGTTATTCCTCACATCGAATAACACTTATATGCTCAGGGTGCATGTCCAGAAGCAACCACAGTGGGCCCCACATGATGGGTCAAAAAGTGATTTGCGCAACACATTGATAATGTGTGGCACACATCACTTGATGTATGGTGCACATTGCCTTTGAATTTTTCAAATCCGGGCAAAAATTACAAAATTACCACGCTCAAAAATTGCTCTATAAATATAGAGCTTGGGGTCTGTAAAATGGACTCCAAATTTGCTCTAAAAGCAACCTAAAACTCTGCTAAAATTCCTCCAAAATTAATTAAACACTTAATTAATTAAATCCTTAAGATTTAGAGATAAAATTGGCTTAGTTAGGCTCCCTAAGCATGGAAGGAAGCTAGATCAAGGAAGAAAAGCTGCTGGAATAAGGTAAATTCCCCTTTTTTCTTTAATTTTCTTGATTTTATCACTATTCTATGAGGGATGTGCTGCATACATCACCTCATGTGCGCCACACACAGCCTATGTGTGGTGTACATGGGGTCATGTACTGCACACATCGCCCCAAAAATTTCCAGAAAATGCTATTTTTCTACCATTTTCACTCGATTTTTCGCCCGATCTGGCTATTTCAGTGATGTTTAGGGCCTTCTCATACCCTAAATGTCCTGGAACTGCCAAATACTTGCTGGATCTAAGATAATTTTAACTTTAAAATTATTTTTCTTGAGTTGGATGCAAATCCACGAAGCAAAAACTCATTTCCTGGTCCGATCTACCTAGATCGGGGTCGGATCTAGGGTTTCTACTGAAAATTTTTTGATTTTCCTTCTGTTTTCTTTGCCATGTGCACCACACATGTACCCATGTATGCCACACATAGCCTATGTGTGGTGCACATTGGCTTATGTTCAACGCACATAGGTCTTGGTTTTCACAGAAAAACCTAATTTTCGCCCGAACCATTTTCTGATCTGATTTTTCTGGTAACTCCAGTGGCTTTTTCATGCAATTGGGGTTCTAGATCTGTCAAATATTGTCCAGATTTACTTGATTTTGGCTTTGAAATCTTTTATTTCAATTAATTGCTTAATTAATTATTTGGTTTGCTAAACCGGAGGTCGATTCATGCTCAAAATGAGGTACTGTCTTCATTAAAGTTACGTATTTTTGTCTGTAGATCATTTCTGTACCGATAGATTTAATTTTCTTATAGATTGGCCTCTGATGTGCGCCACACGTCACCTGATGTGCGGCGTACATCCCTTGCGTTTTTCCTGAAACATGTATTTTTGGACTGTATTTTTGTCATATTTTGACGTATCTAGGGGTATTTGAGTTTCACAGTAGCTCAAGTATTCTAGAATAGTCATAAAACAATTTTTACATAATTAATTTTTGCCTCAAAATTAATTTTTATGATTAAATGCAAGTTTTACTCGTATATAATATGGTTTTTGAAAGGATTGGATTTTAATTGGTTGAGGGGCTATCTCCAAAATATTCCAAGTGATGCTAGCACTCTCAATTAATTTTTCCATGATCAAATAAAATAATTTTGCTTAAAATTATTTTTATTAAAATAAATTTTCATGATCCGACTCGTGTTTATTGTTTTAATTATTGCCTAATAATTGCTAGATTTTGACTCTCGGTTCGTACTTTTAAATGGTATTGGACTAGTCAATTAAATCCAAAATTCATTTGCTACTAATGAATCTTATTTGTTTATTTTGCATATTAATCCATCCGTATTTTTGGATCGTGCAAAACTGCAAGGAATAGTGCCCGGGAAGGAGTCGACATTACTTAACGTCCCAAAATATTTATGCAAGGATATTTATGTAATAGGGTAGATTATTATTGGCTTGTAATAATTAATCCCCCCTAATTTCCTCGATCCCTTTCACCGACCGTTATCATTTTTATTCGTATATTTGCCTAAATACACTATGTAATCATGTCACATGCCATGTCCCATTACATAAGCATATTCTACTATACATGTCATGCATATGACATGTCATGCATCATCTCACATACCACACATTTGGTATATCATACATATAACATGTCATGCATATGCCATGTATTACATCATCATACATATCATGCATATGATATGCCATACATCATTTATATGCCATGCATATGGTATGCCATGTCATGCATATGCCATGTCATGCATCATTTCACATATCATGCATATGATATGTCATTCATCTCACATGTCATGTATATGCCCTATCATACATTTCATACATTATGCATACGCTATACATACGCCCAACACTAAAATGAATAAAAAACATTAACGCATAACGTGATACGCTACCTGCCATAATATGTGCTTACATATTAGGTTGCTATATCATGCATATAGTATGTCATCATTCTCACATGACATGTATATGCCATGCTACTTTATCGCTCCTATGTATGTCATGCATATGCCATGTCATCTAAATGCCATATAGCTTTATATGTCATTTTACGTGCAACCTTACAATGCCAATTCACATGACACATTGTATGCTTACAATTATGCTCGCATGCTTGCCTGCTTAGGATAATTAATTCCAACTATAATGGTAAAATCGATTTTGGAAACTCATAGAATAGATCTCCACCACCTGAACCCAATCTCTGAAGGGTTTAACT
Source organism: Dalechampia spathulata (assembly GCA_948192965.1). NCBI lineage: Eukaryota > Viridiplantae > Streptophyta > Magnoliopsida > Malpighiales > Euphorbiaceae > Dalechampia > Dalechampia spathulata. Next base: position 26 of record CANYBF011012521.1, on the reverse strand, counting down.
AGCACTCATGCTATGGGTCAGTTGGA
>CANYBF011012489.1:0-28841 GCA_948192965.1 Dalechampia spathulata | reverse complement strand
ATTGGGTTGGGCTATGATATGGCAAGTGACAGTCACAGGCCATATTAGTCACAGACGGGCCCAGGCCTGACTTAAGCTGAAAGGGTTTCAGTTTAACCTAATTTTGGAGTATAAATATGTTGTTATAACCAAAATTAGGGTAGGCCACACCATTCTTCTTCCTTTGGCTGAAATTATACTCTTCTACAGAAGGAGAATTCGGCCTTCACAAGAGTAATTGTGAGGAAGACAAAAATTCCATAAGATTTTTCTTCTTTTTCTTTGCTAGTTCACAGGAAAGGAGATAGAAGCAATTGGTTGCTTGCTTGGACATCCTTGTTTCATATGGATACTGTTGGAGGCTACCTATCTTGGTGGTTTTTGGTTTGCTACAACCATAAACATTTTAGAGATAAAGAACGAAGGTCATCTGCACATAAAGTAAGGGTTACTATCAAACTGTCACTTCTAATCTCTAAACAAGTTCTTCTGTGTTTTGATGCAAAGATCTTCTTTTGGTTTGTTATTTTAAAATGAAATTTTTAAATTTCTTCCACTGCTTAATCACTAAACAAACCAATAGTTATGAACTTCCAAGCTCTGAGATCAATTACTAAGGTACATAGTTTTATGGGTTTGGCAGGTTATTATTGATGTTTTATGAAGGGTTTTTATGAACTTGTAAACCATAATTTTATGAAAAGATGTACTGTTTGAGTGGACAGAGAAATGCCAGAGAAGCTTTGATTGATTAAAGTAGTGTTTTACACAAGCACCAGTTTTGACTTTGCCTATGCATGGGAAAGAGTATGTGGTTTACAATGATGTTTCACTTAATGGTTTAGGGTATATTTTGATGCAGGAGCAGAAGATGATTGCTTATGCTTCTTAACAGCTTAAGACGTATGAATGTAATTATCATACACATGATTTGGAATTGGATGATATAGTATTTGCATTGAAGATTTGATGCCTCTATCTTTATAGTGAGAAATGTTACATCTACACCAATCATAAGAGTCTTAAGTATTTAGGATCACAAAAGGAGCTTAATTTGATGCAGAGATGGTGGATGGAACTCATTAAGGATTATGATTATTTGATAGATTATCACCCACGGAAAGCAAATATAGTAGCTGATGCTTTGAGTAAGAATGTCACACCCAGCCCATACCTGGAGTAACATGCTCCCGTAGTATACACGACAACCTCTCATATGAAAGACCGCTGCATACACTACAAGATATACATATACATGTATAAATAGACGTCGTATAGGGACAACTCAAGTACAGGTGGTGCAAAAGTCACAGCATAGCAATATGAAACCCTAGTCATCTCACATACGTTTAATAGAATGAACAAGTCTCTTAAAAAGAAAATGTATTCATTAATATACAAAGGTTTTATTATATTATCGATACGATCGCCACCAAAATACATGTAACTACTACCAATATGATATGTACAAGCTACAAACAATAGACTAAACAAAAAGGAGCACGCCCGGCTGTCCAGGACCACCTTGAGAATAGGATTGCGTCTAAACCCACCTCTCTGTTGACACAAGCGATCACGACTCAGGGCCCTCAACTGTAGGCTCAGAACCTGCATCCATCAATTGATAAACGCTGAGTAATAAACTCAGTGGTGCTAGTTAACATACAAACATATATAAGAGAAACAAGCACATTAGGAAGCAAACAAATGATGCAATGTCGTGCCTTGCACCCATTTGCTCTTTCCTTTGTACCTTTTTATTCATTGTGCATAATTTCCTACCATACTGGGTCCCTGTATGTACTGGTACTCAACTCCCGAAGGAGGGTAACTATTATCTGGGTCCTTAAACCCCTTTTCCATCTATGTCTCGAGACTCAACTCCCTTAGGAGGTAATATAATATACGATTCCATTATGGAATCTTGTAATATATGACCCAGCATGCCTTTCTCTTATTCTCTCACTCTTTTCTTTCATTCACAATCCCATATGCGATGATTATGCTTATGCATAACGATATAATGAAAGATAATAATCAAGGCATAGCATATTAAATAATCATCAAGCTAGGACCATAAACACATCTCATATACGGGCATTTAATCCCCAAACATTAATCCATCGGCCATACATGGCCTAAAAGCATAAGAAGAAGCAAATAAGACTCAGAACTCAATCTAGCACAAACCTGTAACAAGCTACTTCTAGCGTCTAATTAATCGTTCCAACGTCAAGCCTCACTTAACTAGCTCTTATACGCTTATTAGCATGAAGGAAGACTGATTCTAGGGGTTAGGGACATTTTGGAAGAGTTTAGAAGGAAGAAAAGTCAAAGGAAAGTCTAAGTTTATCCTGTTAAAAATGGGGTTTTAAGTCGCATACGGCCGTACCAAACTCCGTACGCCCATACCAAACTTAAAGTCCTGATGCCTTGATTTCCTGCGAGCAACCGTACGATCGTACGTCAAATAGTACGCCCATACCACCCCAATCTTTCTGACAAACCCATTTTCCTGCGAGTTACGATACGGCCGTACAACCTCTTGGTATACCCGTACCATCTCTAGGAAACTTGGTACGCCCATACGAGTATCCGTACGCCTGTACCGAGCCTTAGAAAACCAGGACATGAGCCATAGGAAGCCTTAACCTTAAGGTACCTGCCTAAAAACACTTTAAAACAGTCCTAAACACACAGAATAGCTGCCCCTCATCCAACCAAGAAGTCACGCTTCCCAATAAGGTGACAACATCATAAGCAATAACACATATCCATCAATACATACATATATGCATGCATGCATACATCCATACAATCAAATCCATGAGTACACCATACACCATACAACATTGTATCAGAAACACATACACATATAGACCTCTATACGTATACCAGACACGTCACTCACATAGATGTGACAAGGAAGACCTCTACTAGATTACAACAATCTTCGTTGGTATTAATATAAGAGATTTGGCATATGAACACTATTCTGATAGTACAACCAGATTGTATCTTAGCTGGGTTACAATTATAGGTAAAGCTTGTATTGACTGATCGCATTAGAGAGGTTGCTCAAAATGATACCAAATATCTGAAACAGTTACAGAAGGTCCATACAGGTAACCAACATGCTTTTACTCTTGACTTTGATGGGTTATTAAGACAGAAAGGTTGTATTTATGTTCTAGCTGATGAAGAGTTGAAGAGATAGATTTTAGAGGAGGCTCATAGTACTTTATATTCGTACCATTTGGGGAGCATTAAGATGTACAGAGACTTGAGATGAAGAATGATATTGCAAAGTTTGTTACTCAATGTCTAGTATGCCAGCGAGTGAAGGCTGAACACCAAGTACCTGCGGGTTTACTACATCGACTTCCTATTCCAAAATGGAAATAGGATAGAGTGATGATGAATTTCGTTACAAGACTGCCTCCGACACAAAGTTATTTTGGTTATGTATTCTCAATAGCATATTCTATCACTTATCACATGTCTTATAGATGGAATTACTATGTTGAATGTTATTATTGAATATTTTAAAGCTATACTATACTTCATCATGAATATATGATGTTATATGATAAGATGGCAAGTAAAGAGCATTATGAGATACATATATGGTTAACTTTGATATAACCTATTTTATGTGATAATGATTGCTCTTTTATATTGCCTGTAATCATTTTTACTAGCATCATTGAGATTTTTCTCAGCTTTTATCATTTAATGAATGCAGGCACTAATGCTATAGAGGAGCACGGGGGTTAGTGGTGTCAGCAGCTGGTTCAGAGGTTTAACTGGACATTTTGGTAGAGAACCTAAACTTTCCTGACGGACTCCTACGACCCTTGTATTTGTGCAACTTTCTCCTGTTTTATTTTGGTAGTAAAACGATTGTAATATAAATGTCATATGTATATATATCATGGTACCACTAATGATTTTAGAAGTCTAATGAAAATATTTCATATGATTTTACTAAATGATTATTATTTTTAGTACATTTCACCTATGACACGAATTAATTGTTTATGCATGATTGTGATTCATTTTTACACGAATGTTAATGTTTTTATTAAGATGAACCTACCTTTTCGGTGCTCATTTTGTAAAATATTCCATAGTTAAACATGCTTGGCGTAGAGTAATTTTTAGGATAAGTGATCTTCTGAGAAGTTTCCCTAAGAAGCATATAAGTGAAGATACAGCATGTTGGAGAGGTCTCGTGTTTAAAAGAAAAAAATTTATTAGCATTCATTGTAAGGTAATTATTAATTTTCTTACCTTAGAGGTTGATAATTATACTACAAGAACATGTCTTATCATATGCTAAACCTATATTATCCTAATTTGTATGTGCGTTGTGGGTCTGGTTAGTGTTTCATAAAATGAATAAAGTTATGACAATGAATCATCATTGCTAGGTTAAATATGACATAGTTATTCTAAAACAATTGAGGGAATGAAGAAACTATTAAATAGAATCATCATACTAAATATATATATATATATATATATATGGACATTCGTGGATGGAATTTAAGGGAATTAGTGGTTATCCCATGCTTAAATCAGGATTGACTGCATGTGTACATACAATAATGAATTTTACTGAAAAGTACTCTGCTTGAGACATTCCATATGAAAGCTTATTTGTCATGTGTGTGATTGAAATTTCAGGGATCAATACAAATAATCATAAAAGTTAGAGGGCTTCAAATGTATAATAATTGACTTTGTTTCTTTTTGATAGCTAATTCATTAACAGCTATTAAAGATATTTATCGAGCTGGGGTTCTCGTTCTAGGATATCCATGGAATCAATGCTATCCATTCGCCCATTGGCATTCTCTCCACTCAATTGCCCTCTAGTTTCCGAGCAGCACTCATCCCTTAGCTCAGGTAGATCGAAACTTTTTTGCTCCTACTCTGCCGCCAAGACACAGAATAGCTCTACCGCCAAGGTTTATCGTCGCAAGAACCATCGAACTGAGCATGGTGTTAACAACTTTACTGGAAACAACAATGATTCCTTACGCGGAAGCGATACCATTCTCCTTCCAAATGTTGATTTGATGAGTTTATGCAATGAGGGTAAGATTAAGGAAGCTGTAGGGTATATCCGGCAGGGTGCTTCTGCTGATTACAGTATCTTTTGTGCTTTATTGGACTCATGTGAGGATTCGAAGATGCTTGATGTGGGTAAAATGATACATGAATTGTTGGTGCCGTCAACCTTTATTGACAACATTGAGATCAGTAATAGACTGATCAAAATGTATGGAAAATGTGGAAGTATGAGAGATGCACACCGAGTGTTCGATAAAATGCGAAAGAGAGTCATGGGTTCTTGGCATTTGTTAATAAATGGGTATGCAGCGAATGGCCAGGGGAGAAATGGGCTGTTGTTGTTCGAAGAAATGAAAAAGTTGGGACTGCAGCCTGATGAGGAGACTTTCTTGGCGATCTTTGCTGCCTGTTCCAGTGCAGGAGCCGTGGAAGAAGGTTTACTATTCTTTGAAGCAATGAAAAATGAATATGGTATCAGTCCTGGGGTTAAACATTATCTTGCGGTTGTTGATATACTGGGGACAGCTGGTCATTTGTGTGAAGCAAAGGAATTTATTGAGAAAATGCCATTTGAGCCTACTGCGGATGTTTGGTCGGCTCTTAGGCATTTTGCACAATTCCATGGAAACCTTGAACTTGAAGATCATGTTGAGCAGTTGTTGGCGGCTCTCGATCCCTCAATAGCAAACAATAATAAAATCAAATTGCCCCCAAGGAAGAAGTATTCTGCTATTAATATGCTGGAGGAAAACAATAGGATAGGTGAGTATCGGTGTACTGAACCCTACAAGGAAGATGGTTTTGACAAGTTGAGAGGTTTAAACGGGCAGATGAAAGAAGCAGGTTATGTTCCGGACACGAGATATGTACTTCATGACATTGACGAGGAAGCAAAAGAACAGGCATTATTGTACCACAGTGAGCGCTTGGCAATTGCTTATGGTTTGATCAGTACTCCAGCAAGGCAAACTCTTAGAATCATGAAGAACCTTCGTATTTGTGGTGACTGCCACAATGCCATAAAAATTATGTCGAAGATAGTTGGAAGGGAGCTTATCGTCAGGGACAACAAGCGGTTTCATCATTTTAAGGATGGCAAATGCTCATGCGGAGATTACTGGTGAAATTGAAGCCTGAGAAACATTTGCATCACGACATAACATCTAAATACAGAAATTAATTGGAAGTAGTAGGAGAAAATAAATATTTATTGATGTTAAAACTTTCTTTTTATATGTACAGTACAATGTATGCGGATCATGTCTAAGAAATTGTTACATTATTTATGAGAAACCAGTTCAAGTACATCAATAGAGTTTGTTGCCAAAGAATCCGAGACCAGACGTAATATCAGGTCGTTCCATGTGGGCATTGTACGAATTGAAAGAATCGAACTGAAAAACTAATTAAATTGATTTTAAAATATTAAATGGGGTTAATCTGATGTAATTACAGTTTCTCAGGAGTGAAGGGATGGCTGACTATTTCTTTTGTCCGTCACAACTTCTATTACATCTCGAGATGGAACTCTCAGCCATGATTTCATAAGGTCATAAACCGTGAAACCAATTGCCACAGATGGTACGACCTGAAAGGCCAAATGCCACAAATTGGTACAGCATTAGTTGAAAAATGACGGGGAAAAAGTACAAGGAAAATTGAAAAAATGCAAGGGTTTAACACCTTCAAGTAGTTGATGCTAAGCCCTGAGAATAACTGCTTCCATCCTTGCTTTTGAGCGATCATAACGAGGGTTTCGAATGTTCCTTTCAGCTCTGAAGCATTGCAAGTTGCGACCCTTTGGGCCTGTTAAAATGTTAGCTATCATGAGTTTTCCCTGCTTCAATAATTTTGTTCCATATTCAGACCTCCTGGAAACTAGAACCATTACCTGCATTTGTCTTCTCACAACATCAAGAGGGTATGTGAAGGTCTGACCCAACAAACCAGCGACAGATCCACATACCAGTTTAACCATAATATCTTTCTTGTGCTCCTCAGGAACATGGTGTTTCATCTCCTCATAGAAGTAAAACTTCAAACCAGCATAAGGGAAGATTCCATAAAGTGATGGAGCTGTCAATAGTTTATAAGCATTAAGTATTAAAATTTGTAAACCTCAAAATAGTACAGAACAGCAGTCAAACCAAAATTTCAGCAAATTTCTATACGTTGCAACACATACCTACGCCACGATAAAGACCTCTAAGTCCAGATTCTTTTAAAGTTCTTGAGAAACAGTCGTAGATTCCTTTATAAACTTGTTCAGTATTAAGAACAGAATGAACTGATGCTTTTGAAGAACTGACAACCTGCATTATCAACTATGTTAACTAATGCAAAGGAAATGTAAAACATGGACTCATTATCAACTTGTCATTTTTCTGCTTCAGAGGGAAGGAGGGCAAGGAGGAGAAAGACATGCTACTAGCAACTAGAGTTCATTTGGATCAGCTAAACCAAGTAGATAGCTATGCTAAACAGCCTCAGGTCTTCAAGTTGACGGACTGTGATACGTTACAAGGGGTCTCTAGATCATTATATAATTGACCAAGTAATCCTTATGTGACCATACAGGTACCAGTGCATATTGTATCCCTGTGGAGAAAGAAGAGAAAGCTTTCAGTTATTTACCTGGTAAGCCAATTTAGTTCGAACTAAATCAAGGGGATAAGTAAAAAGCACGGCTGTTCCTCCGGAAAATGATCCTGCCACTAAATCAAGTACAGGACCCCTACCAATATCAGGAAAAGTGAGGATGATCCATCTACGATATTGCTCATAAGTCATATAATGCAAGGCAGCATAAGGAACAATGCGAGCAACACTAGCTCCATTTCCTCTGTAAAGGAAACCCATAAAATAAATAAGGACAGCAACAGTAAGACCAAGAGAAAGCAAAGATATTCATAGAAAATGCAGTCCACCTATAGAAACCCATAACCCCTTCTGTCTTTGCGATTTTATTTATGGATCCAGAAAGCCCTATGGCCTTAAATTCATCTCTTCTGGTCTGGAAAAGACAAATATAAATTACAACTTTGCAAACAAACACATTTATCATAGAATTGTAGTTGGAAAGCAAAAAAACAAATGCCGATAGAAGAATTTGAGCACATGATCAATTCAAAATAGACACCATTATCTCCTTGTAACATGCATCATGAGAGATTTCATTATATCATCCAGAAAAAAAGCATATCAATATTAGGAAAGTAACAAATCCAGTCCATATATCCACAGATAAACACCATATAGAAATGTAAGACCGACCTAAGTTGCTGAGAGATTATCAGCCGAAACATTAAAACCGTGGAAGTTCTTTTGCAGGAGCACGACCAAAGCCAGATGAAGCTCTTAACAAAGACACTTCAAATCGACATGAATATCAGGAATGAAGTAATATCCTAATTCTTTCTAGAATGATCCACCAATATCCTCAATTTCAAGAAATTGAGTTTTTTAGTCCCCCGAATTCTGGAACAAAAATGAAATATTTTCAAATGAAATTTCCCTAATTGAGAATATTCTCCATTAATTTTACAATGGCGTGAATTCATGCTTAGCAAGAATAAAAGGCGAAGTATTAACAATTCCAAGAACTCCCCCACATAGAGATCATCAACCATCAATATGGTCACTCCAGTCAAACCAGGCCCGTTGTCAATTGAAAAGTGAAGACCCATTTCTCTTGAAGACACACATTAAGAAAATGCACATATTCATAACCAAGAAAATTAAAAGATAATAGTAATAACCACCACCAATTTTTAAAATGCAAAAGGGAACTTTTAAAAGAAAAATTACCGAGTCAAACTCAAAACAAATTGCAAAGCTTAAACCAAGAATCAGGGTTTTTGTTTTTGAAAAAAACGTAAATACACCTGAAACAAAATCTTGACACGCTCAAGAGGAGCAACGACAGTCTTTGCAAAGCCACCAGCAACACCACCAGCAACCAACTCCTTTGCAAAAACAGGCATGGACTGTATGAACCCATCCAAGAACGTACCCGTCTCTCTTTCCTCTTTCTTCTTTTTCATTATTAATGATGTACTACAAAGGAAGAAGAAAACCAGGAAAAGAGGGTCCTGGAAAAGATATCAACAGCGAGGCAATGATTGACTGGTTTCGGAAGAAAGGGAGGAGGAGAATTTTTAGTGGACTTGTTTTATATGTTTTGAACAGCTTAACTGACGAGTCAGAGAATGCCACGCATGTCCCATCCCTGAAGTAAACGAGGGCGTCGATTTTATATTATTTATATTTTATTCTTACATAAATTCCCAATTACGTAATGCTTTGATTAAAATTAAAATGGACAATAAAATTTATTCAAGGGTAAATTAATTTTCATAATTTAATTTAAAGTCAAAAATATAATTAATCTGAAATAAAGAGTAATTTATTCTTTGAATTATTTAATATAATAACCTTCTATTTTGTGGTTTAAAATCAATTAAACTGTTACTATTAATATTTGATTCATTATTCTCTTAAAGTTTACCCATGACTCAGCCGGCATCTTGCAGTGCATCACTCTTTTTATGGAGGAAACACAAAGAATAATAAGGGCTAAAGGGTGCCTACTAAGCCAAGGATCACGATGAGGATGGCGGCTCGTTCTAACGTTTACCCACTGATGCCCAAGTAGGAATAATAAGAGATTCAAAACAGGCAAGCAGCTACGATGCCTGTTTATCTTGGTTGTTGCCATTATTCCCATCACAAGACAGAAAAATCAACCACCAACTTGCCTTAGTTTAAAACTTAAGGACGATTAATATGGTGTAAATAAATCAAATCAATTCTCTCCTGCCATTAATATCATTCTCTAGTCAATGAGGAACGGTTAATTCTTGGGTTGAAATATTGCATTGAGACGAATTCAACTGAGGAGAATTGCTGCTCCTGATGACGTTGTTTTCAGGAGAGATGGTGTTGATAAGGTGGAGAAGAATCTTGCCAAGCTCCTCTCCGTTACTCCACTCATGAACTTCCGCCTTCACAAGAGTTGGGTGGCTGCAAATGCGATTCCAGAGGGGATGGTCCCTCCTCGGCATGACATAGTCACCTTCTCCAAGTTTAAGCGATGGGCAGAAGTCGCCACTCCCATCTCCAAGGTAGATAAACCTTTTCTTCTCGTTTTCAGAAGTAGAAGCACGGATTTGCTCTATCACCAGTCCCTGCAAATATGATGCCGTAAATCAATTTTAGTATATACGAGCTGAGGATAAAGGCCCTATCTGCACCTTCAACCTTCAACATTCAACATTCCACCTTCAACATTCAACACTCAAATTTGAACTTTTTACAAACATGAACAATATATCTCTATTATATGGTTAGTTATATCCAAATGAACACTGGATTATACGCCTGTTCAACACACTCAAACCGAAAACATTGATGAACCAACGTAGTACGTTGTCAAGCTGATACCACGGCTGACCAGTTTATGCAAGTCCTGAATCTAGTTAAAACCAGACCCATGACTAATAACATGCCGAATTTAACATAGAAAACATAATAAATTAGAATATGAACATTCTCCTTAAAATGAGTTAATGCACATCGCATCAATATCTCTATGAACTCTTTAGAGAATTCATCCTCTGTAGCATAACAGCAAGCCAAATGCAGCTTTCATTGGGCCACAATGTCCCAAATGCGCATAAGTTCTAGCCAAACAAGAAGGGAATCCAACCAAAATAAGTATATACTACACTTAAACTTTGGCATGCTCAAGTAAATTAAATTTTACCTTACACAAATTCGGAGGACATAAATGACAAAGATGAGAGGAGCTCAAATCATGATAAGGAAAAATCCTGAGTTGTCCCTCACCGTCTACAAAGCTTGGATTTGTGATAATCTGAGAGAAGCATCCCAACAAACCATGATGATCCAGGATTTTCTCTATGAAAAACTGATTTGCATCACTGATTATCCTCAATTCACATCTGAAACAACAACAATAGCAAACAATATTACCAACAAAACCTTCAATCAAACAGCACAATACAACTAAAGAGAAAAGAGCTCAACAAACAAGAAACCATAAAGAAGATGAACATTATATACCCAAGTGCATAAGCTGATTTTATAGCTGCAATAACTTGTGGGTGTAAAGGTGTCCGCTTTAAACACTCTGTAATGTCATCAGCTGTAATTCCTTGCGAGTGAAGCTCCATCATCATTCTATCCTAGAAATGAAACCCAACAATCTCATAATGGATACAAACAACAGTAAATGAATGACTAATTCCTCATTTATCCCACGCTATATCTCCATTGCATCCCAAATTTGATAATGATAAACTTTTTTTAATATGCATATGTAATAAGAGAATTTCATAATTAAGGCTACTATATAATAGGAAAAATTAAATTAAATATACTTTTCTTACAAAAGTAACTAACTTTTCACGAAGTAACTTTTTTCGTTTGTCCCGAAGCATTCAGTTGGAGCCCAATCGGTCAAAACGACAACAAATCAAGATTTTCTTTTTTGGAAAATTGCAATTTATCATAAATGTAAAAGAAAAAAAAAAGATTATTTCACGGATTATAATCTAAGAATCCAAATGAAATAATGTTCTGGAAATAAAAGATAAACATCAAGAGCAATAAACAAAGACCACGAGGGAATTCCAGGGCAAAGTAGAACGGAGCTGATTAAACAAAGACGTGAGTCCCATCTGAGTAATCACCCAACGGTCGCTATCGTCGTCGATTAAGGTTCGGTCAAAATCGAAAACCACCACGATTCGTGCCATTGCCGCCGGTACTGGTAGTCGTGCTTTTACGGCCACCAGGATGGCGGTGTTCTAATGCCAAGTGGATATGTGAACGTCGCTAAAGTGAACCCAAAGAAAAAACCAAACCTGATTCTGAATTCTAAAATGTCCAACCTTATTTAAGTAAACATTTTGCTCAAAATTTTAATATTAATATATAAAAAAGATCGGGGGTTACAAAATTAGATAAAATCGCATTGTAACCAAAGCCAACTAAATTTTAATATATAAATTTAACTTTACTGATTAAATTGGATCAAACATATAGTTAATGTAATTTTAAAAATAAAGTTATAATTTAATATGAGTTTTAAACTATTAATTATGATTTTTGTTATTATTCAAAAGTGACATTTATATTGTATATTTTGATATCAAATTTAAGATTTTCTTTTCTTTTTTTTTCTATTTATTTATTTATTTTAAAAAACATAAAAAAAATCCTTACAAATTATACGATATCTAAACTTTTCCTTTATGATTCTAATTAATATGAAGGTTCTAATACTATTTGAGAGTGGTGAAATTTAAGAATCACTCAGGAATCGTTAGGACTTATTACTTAATTTTTAAAATGTTTCTTGAAATTCGTAAATTCTTTTAATTTCTTATATTTTCATTGAAATAATAAGAACTACCAACAAAACCTAAAAGTGCTATTTTTAGAAAAATAATTCTCAAATTCACTTTATCTTAAAGCCAATTGTTGTAAGTATTATGAAAAATGTTCTAGATTTTTATTCAATGATTTTATAGCTGCACTTAAAGGAATTAATACAATTTATAATAGAATTGAATAATCTTATTATTAGATCTTTACATGCTCCATGATCTAAATGAAAATAATTATAATGAGGATAATTATTAGACATCAAATAACAATAATTTACACACAATAATCATAATAGTTTATGGACAATTTCACAATACAAAGGGACTGATACTATTGTACAAAACATAAATCATTGACCCTTTTTCAGGTTCTTTAACTTCTTTTATCATAAGATGTCTTTCATAGATACATTCGCACATATATCAATTGACAATTAACTTCTTTTATTTTGAGAAGTATTTTAAAGACATATAATATAAACATTAACATTAGCATATACCTTACAATAGATTGAGTCCACTAAGTTTTTATAATAAAAGCTTCACATCATTTTCTGCCCATCACTGACAACTTCTTTGAAAGGTTGAAAGTTCTTTTATGTTTCAACTGCCCTTTTTTTACTATTTTAAGGACTTGTAATAAACACTATTTAAAGATCTAAACCATTTTAGAAACAATAAGATTAAGGTATATAAGAGTTAAGAATTTGATCTAGAAATCAAACAAAATAATTAATAAGGCCAAAGTTCTTCCTCACTCTCTACAATCATAATATTTATTACAATTTATTAGATGTTCATCATATACAGACATACATGCTTTTATAAGTTTTTGTTTTAAATTTTTAATAATTCTAATATTAATAAGATCTAATAGACATAATTTATCAACAAACTTTTCAATAGTAGATGATATACAAACAACGAACTTTAAAACTCTTTTATAGATTTAATTCATCTCCCTTTTACTCAATGAATTAAAGGGTATTTATAATACATAACTGAGGTCTCTCATACTATTTACCAACTTGAAAGTAAATAATAATTCTGAAATGGCTGATAGTTAATAATGGTAAAACATTTTAGGAATTTAGTACAAACTCATGATCAATATTGTGTAGTGGATTCCTACTTTATCAAAGATCTTAATAATACACATAAACAACCAAAATTTTAAAAAAAAACTGATTGTATGTGGCTCGTTATCCAGCTTTTACAACACACTTATTACATTCATATGCAGGGAATCTCAGAAAGTAATGTTCATATTATAACAACCAGATAAATGAAAAGGGTCACCATTCTCGTGGAGATAAGATTCCTTCTTATCTTTGCTTGATTTGTGTCACACCCAAACCCGATGTAATACGCTCCCGTAGAATAGTTAATAATCCCTTAAAAAAGAAAATCACTAATTATCTTACAACGGATCTGTATAATTTTTTTATTTTAATTAATTTAACTGTAGCAATAATGTGTACCAATAATCCAGTAATATCTGTAAACATGGTTAATATCAATTATATGTGTCACATCCACACACTTAGTATATTTTTAGTGCATTGCTTATATATGTGATGAATTAAATAAAGTATGTTTTATATGTAATTAATGTATGAAATGGAAGGTAAAGGTTAATAATGAGAAATTATGCAAAGATGATTAAGAAACTGCATTTTAAAGGTAAATATTATGTAGAAAGTGTCTAATATGCTTAATTGAAGTAATCAGGAAAAAAGGTTTTTATGATGTATGAGATGAATGCTTAAATGATGTGTTATGATGGAATTTATATGAATTATGAGATGTCTTGACATGTTTTACATGTTATTATATGTTAAAATATAAGTTAAAATGCCTAAGTGTAAGTTTAAGAATCATTAGAATTAATGGTGAATTAAATGTGAAATGAGGACATACATGGAATTTCCTAAAATGATAAGGCTATTTAATGAAAATATATTTTATGTATGGAATGTATGTTTTTGATGATAATGTCTGCTATGATTAATTATTATGTAAAAATAAATATTAAATAATAAGAAAATGAATATAAGTTGCCAAGTGTCTTTATATCATTGGTTAATAAAATTAAATTGTCAAAAATGGAGGTTATGAGTATTTTTAATTTATTATGGCATGGAAAGTAGGTTTCTTGATAACTCCTCTTCTTCATATGCCATATTTTTCTTCTCTTCCTTAAGTTCTTTACATATGCATATATGGAAGAAAAAGGCATTTAAGGTAAGAAATTTATGAAAATTTTGGTTTTAAGGTAAGTTTTAAGTATTACATGCATACTTTTCTTTCTTCTCCTATGTTTCTTGTTTTTTTCATGAAGGGATGTGTTGGGGATGAGTTAATGAGGGTTTTATATGATCATATATTCGCTTCCTCAAGGTGTGAATTATCTGTTTAAGGTGGTTTGAGATTATGAATAGCATGAAAAAGTAGTTAGAAAATGAAATTTGTGTTATGGAAGTTGAATTAGTGTATGCTGCCTTCTATTCAATGTATTCAGCCTTTGGATGGTTCAAGGGGTTTATGTGAAAAATTAATTATTTCCTTTTAAAGTAAGATAGATTAAGATGTTATAATTATGATAGAATGATTTTTTTGGCCATGTATAATAAGTCTTTGTGATAACAAGTCAGCATAAGAAGATAGGGGGGCACCAAGTATAGTAATTTGAAGGAAATTTGTATAACTTGTCTTTATGTTTTTGTATGAGTATTCTATGTTATATAAATGGAGTTAAAAACATGTATAACATGAGAATGAATGTTTAAGTTAAGAATGGTATGTTTTATGGTATGTTTTGAAGCTGATAAGAAGAGCTTAGAATGAGTTATAAATGCTTGAAGTTTAATAAAAGATAAATTTCTTAGTATTGTGTTAAAATGTGTATTTCATAGGGTTGTGGTTAGATATTTTCAAAACTAATTCTAAGAGATATTATTATGATATCAAGCTATTGTTTCATCATAAAATTGGAATTTTTGGAGTGTCACATAAATAGGTAAAAATTATGGAAGTTAATAGTAAGCTGAAATTATGCCTTTAAGTGTGTAATGTGTAAAATGTTAGCATGTAGCAGGTTATTTGCATGCAAATTAATATATGAAACTTAATATATTAATATATCCTATTCCATAAGAGGTAATGGTAAGAAGTTATAGAAGTTTAAGCATAGGTATTATGAGTTTCATGTAAGTATAGCTAATATAAGCAAAATGGTGTAAATCATGATATATAATTCAAGGCTTGTGGATTTTCTAGTTTTGGTAGCCTTAATGAATGACTTAATTTGCATGCTATAGCTTGAATTAAACCTTTTTAAGTCTAGTTTATTTTGGTATATGGCATGCTTAATTTGGAGGTCAATTCATGAAGGTTAGAGGCTTGAGGAGGTTGAATTTTCATGTAAAGGCAGCATGTAGGCTTAGTTTAGGGATGTTACTTGTATCTTGGCATATTTCATGTTTTTGTGCTTTTAAGCTACCTTAAATGACTTGGTATAAATATGTAATATATTTAGTGATAGTTTATGTAATTAGGTTATCAATGATGCATAAAGTTTGCGGTGATATTTGAAGGGTTTTGTGCATGGAAGTGCTTGAAAGAAGCTTGCTTGTGAATTAATACATGTGTATGTAAATTTGAGTGTATTAGGAGTTGTGTATGCCTTTTTGAAAAACTGCATCTTGTAGTTATATTTCCATCATAGGACATAAGATTTATATATGAGTTATGATTTTAGGAGTTGTTTATGATAGGGTTAAAAATTTCACAAGTTGGTATACAATTGTCATTCATGTTAAAGGTATAATTAAAAGGCTTACGACAATTACATTTTGACTACTTTAATATTTGAGTTTTTAGGAGTGTAATATATGGTTGAAAAGCTTCTTAAGTTTAGTTTCTAATGGTATAAGATTTTTTTTATTCTAAAGTCATTTGGTTAGCTTAAGAATTCACGCAAAGAAATTTGTTCCTATAGGCAGTATATTTATATGCCTAATATGATGACCTGTATTAAATATTTTCGTTGCTTACTTTAACAAATGATTTTTTAAATGGCTAATACACTGTTAGAAATATCTTTAAGTACAATTTTTAATGGTATAATGCTTGTTCTATTTTATGGTGATTTGCTACACGCAAGATGAATTGTTTCTTTTGGCCGAATGAGTATGTGCAATGCAATGACTTGTTTTAATTGCTTACATTAAGTACCTTAATAATTGAATTTTTGGACATATTATATATCTTTGGAAAGATATTTGAATATATTTTTCATTAGTATAAGATTTGTTTTATTCTAAAATCATTTACTTAGTTAGAAGGCTTGCATAATGTGACTAATATACATAGGCAGCAAAAGTATGATAATTTGTATAATTAAATGAAATGCAATTATGGCAATGTATAATGATGACGATTAATATTTATGATCAATTTATCATTTAAAAATGGATATTTTATAAATGATATAGGTGGTTTGAAAGATGATCCAAAAATGCCACCGAGGAATTTAGATAAAGGAAAAGCGATAGCAGGTTTGTGTTAGGTCCCTCGACCACTAAATGGTCTTTTTAAGGGACATTAACTATAAAATAATATGATGTGATTTAATGATTATTTATGATATTGTAATACATATATTCATATACATATCATATGCATATGCACATTTTTGCATGAAACATAACATGGCATAACATGGAGGTATAAGGGAGGTGTGAGTATGAAATTAAACAGAGAATGATGATGATATGTACTAGGTTGTAGAATTGGATTCTTATATGGAATCAGATAGAAATGATAGGTTTTTTTTGTTGAACCATAGAGAAATGATGGGTTCCATTTGTTGAACTAGAGATAATGAGATGTTCCTATGGGAACAAGAGGTATCGGTACGATGGACCCCGTACGGGAAATTATGCACAATGATTGAATGTTGTATGTGATGCATTCTGATGGATGATATAAGAAAAGCAGAGGGAGAGTGCAATTCATGATTGCATTCTTAAAAAGACATATTCCATTACATATAACATATTTATTGATGGGATTATAATGTATTAGGTTCCAAATGATTATTGAAAGTGATATTGAGATATATCTGAAATAAACGATGGTTATATGTTAGATATTATAAATGAATAGTGGAATTAAAATAGGTAATAATATTATTCGATAGACCAAATACGATCATATAGAATGATATTTTTATTAAGATGATTTGATTATATTGAAATGATTAATGTTATAATGTTATATGATTGATAAATTGTTTATAATTATTGCTTTTACTAGCACCACTGAGATTATTCTCAGCATTTATTAATTGATGAACACAGATACTAGTGACACTAGAGAGCATGGGGATTAGCGATCAGCAGCTAGTTTAGAGGAATAGTAATATTTTGGTAAAGAACTTGGACTTTGAGACAGACTCCTATAACTTCGATTTATGTGCAACTCTCTTCTATACTATTTTGGCAGTAAAGTCAATTATAACATAAAAACTGTTGTGTTATATAATAGTATTACCGATGATATTTTGTAAATGAATAATAAAATATTATATAAGTTGCTATTTAAATGCATGATCAGTGTAAACTGCTAGAAAAATAAAATAAATATTTATTACTTAGTAAAATCTAGTTAGACATGACTACTGATTGATTATGGATGGTGCACCAGAGTATATATTTTACATCATAAAAAATTACTACTATAATATGTAAATTGTGTGTATCCCTTGTAAGGTGATTATCAATTTTCTAACTTAAAGAGTTGATAATTACGCTACGGGAGCATGTTACACCAGTTGGGGTGTGACAGTATACATCCATTATATCTTATGCATACATCATATATCAATCATGCATACTCATATTGTCATTCATCCTATGATATCTGTGTATTTAATTTTACAAACTTTAATAGTATTGATATTACATACAATAAAGTTCATAACATAATTATTATTGCTGTTAAGGTTAATATAACAAGTTACATATATAAAAGATATCTTAGAGTATGTTACATTTGTCCAAAATTGCTTTGAGAATGAGATTCTTCAAAATCACACCCTCCCTTGACTATAGATCGGTCAATCTAAACTCTTGCTTGATGGTCCTGGTCCTGCGTTTATCAAATGACAAACGTTAAGTATAAAACTTAGTAGTGCTATAAAATGAGTAAATAACATGATCATATATCATAAATAATATAAAAATATCAAATCATGGTGAATAATCATTAAGCCATATAACTGTATCACATCATGTCACTTTGCAACACTTTTTATCTATTATATGCAATGCATATAGCATATTGTGTAAAGATAAGAATAAATACCATAAAGGATCCACTGTAACTTTTCTTGTATCAAATATTGTATTTGAACATCATTGCTCTGTATACTTTGCTATATAAGCACAACTGTAGTGCATTCATCTTTTCATAACTATACTTTTATGATATATGAATGATAATGTATGTCTGTAAGAATGTAGACATGGTTTTCATTCTCCCTCTAATTTTCCTGTAATATTTCATTTCTTTTCTGTATAATTGTGAACAGGACCCTTTCTCTGTGTAATATTTCAATCCATACTGGGTCCCTTTCTCTGTGTACCTATACTATATCATACTTTGGTTCTCGTGGGAACAGGACATTTCTCTATGGTTCCATGATAGGAACCTATATTGTATGATTCCATTGAGGGAACCGATAATAACTCTATGACTTAGTACGCTCTCATTGAACATTACTTTGTATATCACTTTCTTTTTCTCCTTATATCCTCTATATGATATATCATGAATATGCCTTGAAAATCCTTTTGCGGAAGGCAACACGTGCGCGGTTTATAGTGGTTTAGCCAAAACTCTTGCCTATGTCCACTTCTCCTAAGTCTCGACTTAGGGTTCCACTAAATCTCAATCGATTTACAACACAAATTCCTCAAATGAATCCTAAATCCTAGTGTTTTCAAAGCTCACACTCAAACCTTTACAAAATCAACCTTACAAGCTCTCAAATACAAATTAATGCACAAGCATTAATCACACACCAACCCACTAAAGCAAATCCTAGCTTTTACAAATGGGAATACAATATAAAGAAAGTATTTGATAGCTTAATACATAAAATACAAGCTAACTTACTTGCAATTGACAATAGCAGCTCAAAGGAATAAAGGCTCTACAAAACTATTCATTAGAAATGAAAAATATCAAAGTTCTATATTCAAAATAGTCATTTAGAAAGGGTTTAAAACCTTTCTTAATAATCGCGTACGACCGTACTAGTCATGTACACTCGTACGGATTCAAATTTTACCAAACCAATTTTCCTGCGAGCTTACGTATAGTCGTACCACCCAATGGTACGCCCGTACCAAAATAGGTTTATTGATAAACCATTTTCTTGCAAGCAATGGTACACCCGTACCGAGCTCAATAAAACAGTCCTGATTAGGTACGGTCAGCCATATAGCCATACCACTCAACCGAGCTATTTGGTACACCAGTACCAAAATCGGTACACCCGTACCAGCATAAAAACACTATTAAAAACTAAATAACTTAAATTGACTCACACGTGACTCATATATCAAAACCTAGGGTCTAACATGCCTTTATGTATAAATAATTCATGACATAATGCATAATTAATGCTCAATGATCATATGCAACGATGATCATATGATGCCATTCATAATGTAAGCTCATTACATTGCTATCATAAGCAATTAAGTTAGATATCATCATTTTAAGACCCTACGTAAAGTTATAAGGTATATAGTACAAACCAGCTACTACTTTGCCCTTATCAATAGCTTACAGAGAAGTATGAGTCTCGTCTGTTAAATCTGTAGCATTTCCATTTTACATTCACTTAGTAAATCATTCACATATTGCACTTGGCTTATCATCTTTTAGAATCCATAATCATTCATGATATGTAGCCATCATTCAACTTTGATTAATAATAAGCATATGAACATAATATCATTTCTTAACATTTTACACTTTGCAAGTAAGAGTCATACATGCTTTACAGCCACTTTAAGTCTTTAAATCATAATACCGCCCATTAAGTGTATTTAAGCATCATTAGTTTTCATTTGCATATATGGTAAGCCACTATTCATATACATACCATTACATACCTTTACATTCAAGTATAAGTGCATATGTAAGTCATACACATGCATATTGGCATGTAAGTTAAGTATTTAAAACATTGAAGCATGTATAAGACTTATCATAACATATATGAACATATAGCATTAACTTTTATTTCATGCCTCTAAGTATGTATTCTTGTGTACAATGAAGAGTTATAAGATCTAGGTGTGTATAGCATCAAGTTTAGAATCCTAAAATACTCATTCATTGAAGTGCCAAATCATACTAAGTAAGTTACTATTCATTTAGTCATATACACTATTCATTTGGTATATTTTATTATTCATTTAGTCATTTTTCTTTCATGTTTCTTACACCATCGTATTTACCATTACATACTCAAAGTATTAAACCATGCAAATAAAGTACCAAAACTTACACATTTATGGCATGTAATTCAAACTTGTCGAAACTAGAAAATGCAAATACCATTTCTACATGTACTTAGACTAAATGAATTTTCAAGCTATCTTCTTGGCCTTTGACTTAAACAAGCCATATACTATCAAAAACTAAACTCATCAAGGTTTCATTTAAGCTATAGCATGCAAATTATTTTATCAATTAAGGCCTTTAAATGCTAAAAGGCCGCGTATCAAAAGGAGCCTACCAAAATTTCATAATTTTGCATACTCTAGTCATACTTGCATGAAACTTGCAAGAAACATGCATAAACTTTCACAAATTTACCTCTTTTCCTCTTTTGGAATAGAGCACATGCATATCTCTTCACATGATAATTGGTATGCAAACAACCCATACAACGTGACATTTTACACATGCTATACTTGAATGCACATTTTTAGCATACCACTAACTTATACCATTCTTACCCCTATCATAACTTGGTTATATAGTCACTTTTAATGCATGAACATGTTGTAATAAGACCTATCCATGAAAAACATTTCCAGATTTACAATCATACATTCACATCTTTCACAAAACACAATGTTACACAACTTGCACATTAAGGTGCAAAAGCTGCCTTATATGCCTTTTCATGCATACCTTAACCATTTGACTTCTAAACCACCTTAAAATCATGCCATACTAAATGCAAACATACATATACATGTTACACACAAACTAAGTCTATTTAATCAACATACAAGACACATATTCATACTTTAAGGCCATATGCACACAATATACACAATATACATAAATGACACACTTGCTACCTCCTAAATGAACATTTCGGCTAATTCATACCATAATTCATCTTTGCATGCAACCAAACTCCATTTTCATCATTTAAACACATTATTCAATCATATTTTCATACAAAATCAAGGGCTACACAATTCTACCCCTTAAAACCATGCAAATCAAAAAGTCCTAAATTGGGCAGCAACTTTGCATTCAAGCTATCAACACATTTTTAATCAACTTTCCATTAACATTTAAGCATATCAAACCCTTTAAACACCTTTAAACATCATTCATACACTTCAAACAGTAACCAAAATGACATACCATTTAGTTGCAAAATAATATCAAATTCATCACTTAGCTTTCTTATCTTTCATTATTCATTCCAATTATTCCATTAACCCACAATTACCACAACCCTACAATAACTTCTCACTTCATTAAAGAGGTAAAAAGAATAAAAGAAGAAGAAGAATATATAGGTAAAATGCATAGAACACCAAAGCAATATGAAAACTGAATTCTTTGCATGATTTTACCTTAAAAGAGTGTTTTTCTCTAAGTTAAGATGCAAAGAGAAGAAGGAAATGAAGAAGCCAAAGCTAGAAGGGTGTTAGGATGAAGAAAACTGACTTATGCTTCCTCCTTAGGCAATATAAAACTTAATCTTGACCATATTAAAATTTAACCAATCATATGATGACATTTTGCAATCTTATCTTACCTTACTTAACCTATTTACTTCTTCTTTAAATTCTCATTTTTACATTATATTTAGGTCATGCTTTCATAAGATTGCACTTACCATTCATCATGATATTATGAACATAAATCATACATAATATAGTTTCCAATATTAACATTAACTTTTCATGGAATGGCATTTACATCCTAACTCACCATTTAATGTACCAATATTTTTAACGTCATTTTAACTTATTTTTATACATTTTAAACTATACTTTATCATACAATAATATATTAAATATGGTAATTCATCACCTTACATACATAAATTCCATCATTGAAATTCATTTAAAGCATTCAATAAAAGCATACCAAATTCACATCTTTAGTGCATATTCACTTCTATAATCATCTTTTCACTTTCTTTTCATTACTTTCTCTATCAATTCTATATCATATGGAATTCCTTTATCTATAAGGCATTTCATATCACATTCATCATGCCAAAGCATTCATGCATCATATCTCATTCATGCCTTTCATGTATTAATTAATCATTCACTATAATGTATGCATAAAATGCATACACACAAGGATGTTGTGTGTTTGTGTGGATGTGAAAATTTATGACATATTATCACCAATACATCATGATTCAAATCTAGCAACATTTATATTTATATCCTCCATCTCATCTTCCATTTCTTCAATCATATCCTTTTGCCTTTGTGCTTTAAAATGCTATCTTTTATGCTTATCAATATTTTTATAGAGGTTGAACATTTTAGCTTGAAAATTTAGACAAAGATCCTTTTCATCCAATTTCTAACATAAATCCCTTGCATATTTTTATCTTGCTTTAAATTTAGGATCCTCAATACCCATTACATCGCTAGACCAGATGGATATAAACATTCTTCCATCTCCTACAATTGAGTAGTTCAAATTGTAAGCTACTCATTATATAACCTCTTTGAAAGCTTCAATATGAAAGGCCTTATTAATGAACTTTCCTTCTTTATATATACTCCATTTTATTCTTATGTTATCCTTATAATGCTTTTGAGGTTCCACCAATTAATAAACTAGGACTAGATGTAAATCCTATAATTGATATGGATGCCTAGAAGTTATATTTGCCTTATATTCCAGTACTGTACTAACTATTTAAAATATAACAAGTTTAAACATTCTATTTAACTTGTTTCTATTTAACTTGTTTAATATTATTAATATAATACTTGGTAGATCTTTACGTGGACCATTTAAATTGTGTTATAGGCTGTTGGCCAAGCCAACATTTACAAGCTTAAGACTCTCTACCATCCTTTCTATTTTCACTTGTAGATTGAGCCATTTATATGGTTGAACATGAATATATAGGTGTAACGTAGAACATGCTTTAAACAAGTGGTTTACTGAATCAATGATCTCATTACCAATAATATTCTTGATATCTTCAGGAAGATATTGATTCATTTTTATAGAAGCTTTTTATCACATCCTAACCTAGTGTAACACGCTCCTATAGAATAGTTAATAATCCCCTAAGCAAAGAAATCATTAAATATTCTACAAAGGATAGATACATTCTTTTTAATTTTTTATTATTATTTTATTTTTGTTTTTTTTACTACAGTAAATTACTATAGTAGTCATACATAAATATATTATCACATATCATCATAACAGAGGTAATATCAATACATAATAATATGCATCCATTTTATTTCAACATATGTTTTCATCATACCATCATTCGTATTGTGATATGTATATTTAATTGCACACGATAAGGTAATATCAATATTACACATATCACAAGTTCATATTATAAGTATTACTGCCACTGAGGTTAATATAATAAGTTGTATATATACAAGATCACCATGGAGTATGTTACATTGGTCCCAAGCTGCCTTGAGAATGAGATTCTTCAAATCATAATCTCCTCTGACTGTAGATCGATTAGCCTAAGTTCTCACCTGAAGGTCCTAGTCTTGCGTTTATCAAATGATAAACGCTGAGTATAAAACTCAATGGTGCTATAAAATAAGTAAATGACATGAGCATATATTAGAAATAACATTTTGAAGTCAAATCACAGTAATCAATAATAAGTCATATAACAGTATCATATAATGCCATTTTGCATAACTCGTTAGCTATTATAATCAATGCATAAGGCATACGTTAGTATTCATAAGTTACATTCATCAAGTACTATTCATGAGTTACTATTCACCAAGTACTATTGATGAGTTACTATTCATCAAGTACTATTCATGAGTTACTATTCATCAATAACTTCCATATTTGCAACATGTATAAATGATAATGTATGCTTGTGAGAATGCATTCATGCTTTGCATTCTCCCTCTGATTTTTCTTGTAATATTTCTTTTCTTTTCTGTATGATTGTGCACAATCTTGTACTGGGTCCATTTCTCTATATACCGGTACTGTATCATTCTCTGGTTCTCGTAGGAACATAATATTTCTCTATGGTTCATAATAAGAACCTATACTATATGATTCCATCAAGGGAATTGATAATAACTGTATGACCTAGTACGCTATCAATAAACATCTCTTTGTATATCAATTTCTTTTCCCCCTTATATCCTCTGTATGATATGTCATAAATATATATGTATGTATGGATGATTCATGACATGATGCATAAATGGTGCTTTATTGACTATAAGCAATGATGATTATATAATACCATTGACAATAAAATCTCACTACGTTGCTATCATAAGCAATTAAATGAGAAATCATCATTTTAAGACCCTATGCAGGGGTCATAAGATGAATAGCACAAACCTACTATCGCTTTGCCCTTATCGATACCTAAAGGGGAAGTATGCATTTCGTGAGTTGAACCTGTAACATTTCCATTTTACATTCATTTAGTCAAGTTATTCATATATTGTACTTGACTTATTTTCATTTAAGAATCCATAATCATACAAGTATCATTCCATTCCATAGCATTCCATATTTCACAATCAGAGGATAAATGTATATACAAGTCATAAATATGTACTACTAATAAATATATCTTAGTATAAATTTTTTACTTTTTGAGTGTATAACATTAACTTATAATGTTAAATTAAGTATAATATTAAGTTGAGATACCTTAAACATCCATTCCTTAAGTGATCAAACTATGTTATGTAAATTACTATTCATGGGTTACTATTCATAGGTTACTATTCATTTGGTCTTTTCTTTTTACCTCTGTTGGATTTGTAAATATATATACATAACCATGATAGTGATCAAAACATGTAAGGCAATACACTACTCATTTGGTCAATTTTTACTTTACTTTTCCTTTTTTCTTCTACCTTACCTTGCTTCATCGTTATAGTAACCTTATAGGACTCATTATAAACCATGAAGAACATTTACATTTAGGCCTTCAATCCATGTATAAATCAAGGCAACAAACCATACAAACAAAGTCCTAAACCATAGAAAAACATAGTATGCACATTCACTTTACAAAACCTTTCTTTTTGGTTTTCTTGTCAGGGACCCCTAAGGATGGCGTCCCATTTTTGACTCACTTATACTTTTTTTTACATGAGCTAGGTACCATTAGAAACTAGACTTAATAATCTTTAATTTGAGTACTTACACAAAATTTTTGGACAACGTTAAGGCCTCCAAAAGTCAATTCTAACTGAGTTAAAAATTCTGCCGAGGCTAAAATCCGGATTTGCATACTTATGTTTCCCCTTCATTTTTCATGCAACCAAATGCCAATTTCTTCATTCTAACACCCTATTCCATCTTAAATTCATGCATTCTTATAAGTTATTTACTCATACCAAATTTTAGAGGCCATATACAAAAAATGACAAATTTGGGCAGCAACTTTTTTTTACATTTCCTTCTTTGTACCATTGCATTTCTAATGCAAGTTTGACATTCTAATTCACTTCCATTTGCACTCAAATTATACAATCAATATCCCAACACATAATTTAATTATTTCATCTGTAATAATCAAGCTAAAACACAATGTTTGCCCTTTATACTACAAGGAAATCATGCTTTCAAAATAAGGTAGCAAACATCCCATTCAAAATCACTACTCTTCTTTCACTTTCCTCCACCCTTTTCATATCTTTTAGAACATTTCATCACCCATATTCATCATTCACATACACATTATACAACATTATAAGAGTCCTTTCAATATAGATCATCTAGGGTTTTTTATCACGTTAATTCCATACATGAATTTGTTGAAAAATTACATCAAACATGCTAAATCAAGTGTGCTTAACAACATTCCATCATCAATTTAATCAAATTCATGCATAATCTCCATGACCAAATTTTCCAGCATCCAAAAACTCAAATTCAAGCAAACCACAATAAGAAATAAAAACATATATAAGAAGAACTAAGTGAAAACAACTTCAAAAACATAAAATTCCTTCGAATTTACCGTAGGAATGATTAATCTTTAATTTGGAAAGTCAAAAGAAGGAAAAATGAAGAGAAATTTGAAGAATGGAGAGTGGAAGGTCTGCCATATGGGAATTAGGTTTAGTAATTACCAATTTATGTATTTATTTTTAATTAACTAAAAAGTCAAGGAAGGGTCCAATCAAATGGTGACACTTGTCACCATTCCATTGGTTCCTTCCTTTAATTACTCTTAATTATTATCCTATATCTTTTTATACCATACATAATATACATAAATACATACATTAATATACATCCATAAATACCTTTGATTTACTAAAATGCCCCTCTTCTTCCATGAAATTACCAAAATACCCCTACTTTCAACCTAACGTCTTTTTAACTCTAATTTCTTTTATGACTTCTAATATACATTCTAACATATACTTTCATATAAAATGACATGTTTAACATATTAAAACATTACATTTCCTGTATGCTTTCATTTTAACACATCATTTAAGGCATGTTTCATAAATCATTTAACTTACGCATAATAAGGCATGAACACTGCACTTTCATCACTTTAATCATTCTAATTGATGCGTAAAATGCAAACATATAAGAATGCTATAAATGTGGATGTGACATTCCATGCCTAAAATGTCTCATTAAGTTCCTTTAGTTTTATAGTTTATAAACCAAGTTTTATTCCATGTTTTATTAACTTTTGGACTCCTCATGAGTCATGCATAAGTTCCATGAGTCATGTATCAAGTTTCCCTTATAAAAAATAACTCAAAACTAGCTCTAAAGTTCAACATGAGCTATGTTAAACTCACCCTAAGAAATTGGCTTATCTAGATCGTGTTGAATTAAGTCTAGGTTGTATTGGAATGAGCCCCTTACAAAAAAACCCATTTTCACTACTTTTCAGCACCAAAATCACCCTAAAAGAAGTCTAAGCTTCCTTAATATGATCCCATTATCAAAACTCCATAAAAACACATCCAAAACTAGAAAATAACATCAATTCAAACATATTAAAGTTCAATCAAACATCAAAATACAATTCAAGTTAATTCTACTCATATTATATAACTTTCAAACTTCCTTTTAAGTTCATCCACTCAAATAGCATGGAAAAGATGAACTTCCACAATCATACAAGTTTAAAATATCATCCTACATATCACAACACATTCATAAAATTATCAAGACAAGATATCAAACATAAAAACTTATCATTTACATCAAAATACACTCACCCTTCTTAAGCTCTAATAAAGTGTTTAACTCCCTTCTAAGCTTCAATCTTCACTTTCTCCCTGTTGCTACCAAAAGTTAATCTTCTCTAATGTTCTCTTAAGTTTTTGATTGTCTAGGTTCTTTAAAAGAAAGCTTTCTCTCTTCTCCCTCACTTTTTCTTTTCTATATTTTTCTCCTTTACTTCTCTTCTTTCTTTTCTTTTTGAATATATTATAATCCTTATCATATAAGTGGAAAGTCAAAAAGGTTTATCACTTTAAAGTCTATCTCTAGACTAAGTTGAAGGAAAAATAAACCATAAATTTCATAGAACCTGGATCATGTAAAATTACTAGATATCAAAAGATCGGATTTAATTATGTATTGATAGCGTACCTTGCATCATGGTATGCTGAGATTGAAGACGAAAAAATATAGGTTTGTTGCCTTCCAAGGAAAACCGAACAGAATTTTAGCAGAAGCAATACTCAAAGGAACGTAATGTTCTTTCTGTGTCAGTTTCCTTGGAGACCACGACCTTGTATAAACCTGTTAGGATAGGCCAATTTCTATTTTGGTCCTTTAACAAAATAGAAATTGTAAAAGGGTCTCTACACTTTAATCCTACAACCTATTCAA
>CANYBF011012265.1:0-24440 GCA_948192965.1 Dalechampia spathulata | reverse complement strand
TCCTACTCTAACTTAAAAGATAAATAAATAAATAAAAATAATGCTATAATTAAATGGAAATTCATATAAGCTCATTAGGCTACTAATTGGCCTAGCTTCCTTTCCTTATTGGGTCCTTAATAGGCCTAACTTATGGCCCAGTATGCCTAACTACTCCATAGGCTTATGAAATAAGGCTGTGGCTTCATAATTAGACCCAAATGACATCCTTTAGGCTCTATTCTCTTCTAAATTCACCCCAAGTAAGATTATAGCCTTAAGCACCTCTTTAAGCTCCAAATAGCACTTGTAAAAGGCATGTTGTTGTAGCTCCATTGTTACTTGTTCTTGAATAAATAAGTTCATAGTTGCTTTAAATTTATTGGCTTGTGACCTTGTGATTGGACCACTTGGACGAGTTAGTGGGTCTTCTTTCAAGCTCTTTGTGTTCTCTTGAGTCCCATGTAGAATCGTATCATTGTATGAAATAAAGTTGTGTGGATTATGTGTATGAAAGAAGGAATTAGAGTGAAGGATGAATCATATAAAGAAGTAGAAAAGTTGAAGTGTTGATTTTGATTATATGTATAATTATGTGAATTTCTATTTTGGATGGATGATTGAAATTTAGATTGTGTTAAATTGACATTTTAAGTAAGTTTTAGAAGTATTTTGATGATGTTTAAGGTATGGTAATGGGTTAGGATGATTTGGGAATCATTTGGAAGTGTTTTGGAATGAGTTTATGTGATAATACATAAGAAAGTTTCTGTCACGATCATGACATTGAAAATCACGATAGTGACAAAAGGTTTTGTGAGGTCGTGACTTTGAAGTCACGATCATGATAGCAACTTTCAGCATTCGATTGGTCATTTTGTAAGTAACATTTAAAGACCTTATCATATGAGTTTTTGGACATGTAATATATCATTGGAAAGCTCTTTAAGTCTAGTTTCCAATAGTTTAAGAATTATTTAATTTAAAGGTTATTTTTTTAGGAAATAGTCTTGTACAATGAGCAAAGGTCCTAAAATATAAAATGTTTTATGTTCAAAACTGGTTAAAAATGGATAGAATTTTACTTACAACTTGGTATACGTTGAAATCTTTTTATGTTGCTAATTTTATATGTTTATTATATAAGTATATATATATTTAAGTAGGGTATTAGTGGAAAAATCTTAAGGATCCTTTACGATTGCTTAATTATGTTAAGTCATGGACTTACCTGTAAGGTGATTGGAAAGAAGGCAATGTGTTGTGAATCTTTATATGAATGGTTTCTTTTATTAAGTATGGATATTTTGTAATGTTATAGATGGTTTGAAGGAAGATTTACAAGTACCATCAAAGGGTTTGGATAAGGGGAAGTCCATTGCAAGTTTGTGCTTTTCACTTCTTGACCCATTAAAGGTCTTAAAATGATATTTTCACAGTTGACTGCTTGTAATAACAAAGTAAAGAGCTTATATTATGGATGGTACTATATGATCATTAATGCATCATTTATACATCATGTCATGAAACATCCATACATAAAGACATTCATGGCATATCATACAGAAGGTATAGAGGGAAAAAGAAAGAGTTATATAGAGAAGTGATTAATGAAAAGGGTCATACAGTTATTATTAATTTCCTTGATGGAATCATATAGTATAGGTTCTTATTATGAACCATAGAGAAATGTTATGTTCTTACGAGAACTAGAGAATGATACAGTACCAGTACATAGAGAAATGGACCCAGTACAAGATTGTATACAATCATACAGGAAAATCAGAGGGAGAATGCAAAGCATGAATGCATTCTCATAAACATACATTGTCATTCATTTATCATGATAGTATATAGAATGGAATAATATATGCACTGCAATATTGCCTATGTAGAGATGTGTACATAGTATTGTTGATACAGGAAAAGTTACAATATATTCCTTTATGGAAATTGTTTCCATTGTTGCATGATATGATACAATGATGTTGCTAAATGTTGGATTGCTATAATTTGACCTCAATGTGATATTTATGATATGGATTTATGTCTTTTACTCATTTATAGCACCACTGAGTTTTATATTCAGCGTTTGTCATTTGATAAATGCAGGACCAGGACATTCAAGTGAGAATTTAGGTTGATCGGTCTATAGTCAGAGGAGGTTATGATTCTGAAGAATCTCCATCTTGAAGTAGTTTGGGACCAATGTAACGTACTCCATCGTGTGTTTGTATATATATGCAACTTATTAAATTAAATTAACCTTAATGGCAGTAACATTTGTGTAATATACTATTGTAGTGTGTAATATCAATACTAAGATATCAATACTATTCAGAGCATATATAATAAATGATGGTTTGATGATGTAATGAGAATGCATTTGATATACTGGATTTTGTAATTAACAAAGAAAAAAAAAGTTATAGATCCTTTGTGGAATATTTAATGATTTTCTTGCTTAAGGAATTATTAACTATTCTACGGGAGTGTGTTACATCGGGATAGGGTGTGACACTCATTGTAAAAATGTTTTAAATTGGTAAAAAATTCTTAAAAAATCTTTTAATTGGCATTTTTAATTAAAATTTATCATCAAATTGAAAATTTTGGAAGAATTTGAGAAAATTATCAAGAAAAAAGCATAATGACAAGATAATTTTAAGGGAATTTTTTCATTTTTAATCTTTAATTTTATTTTTTAAAAACATTCATGCAAAAGAATAATAATAATTTGCATCAAAATGTTGCATAAAGCCTAAAGACTCATGTAAATATTTATAAAGTAGTTGATGTAGCTATTTGGATATGAATAGTTGCACTACACAACTCTTTAAAGTTTTAGAATCATTATTTGTTTATTTTATTCTGACATAATATTGTATAATGAAATAATATATTTAATGTTTAAATGATTGATTGATGTTGATAGATCTATAGTGGACAATTATTTTCCTTTTGATTTAATGATTTGATTTAGTGATATGTTTTATGGTTATTATCATTACAATTGAAACAATTAGGATAAAATTTTAAATTAATTTGATCATGTTATTTCATAAACAATTTTCTTAACGGTAGATATTGTCCTCTTCTTCTCCTTCTCTTTATTAGATTTCAAGTTGTTGATAACATGCTACATGCCTTTTTTTCATTTCTTTCTTTTGTTATCTGTGTTTCCTTTTCTTTTCTTAGTTATGATAGCAACTATTTTTCATCCAAATAGTTCATCCAATACTCTTTTGTTTATACAAAGTTAGTAATGCAATTCTTTGATTAAGAATATAATTGTTGATGCAACTTCTTCTGTAACAATTTTGATGCTTTTCTTGGATTGATGTTATTTATTTAGTGGTTTGCTTATTTGATTGTATTGTGTTATTGTTGTAATAATGAAACATTGAGATCTAAAAATGAATATTATTTTCTCTTGCTCTATTATTTCAAAATGATCTTTTAGATTTATATATGGCTTTTAATGGATGAATGAATACTATTTATCATTAATTATGTATTTAGTCACATTAATAATTATTTTTATCAGAATAATTACATTAGCAACTCTTTTATCTTGAAAGAGTTGCTAATACAACTCTTCAATTGAAGATTAGTTATTGGTGCAACTTAATGTTTCCTAAAAATGGTGATTTGAATAATTAGTTACTTTGTAATGATGAATGTTGAGCTTTTTATGAATGGGTTTGAATTGTATTAAGTTCGTTGTTTGGTTAAGAGTTATTTTGATGGAATTTTAACTTAAATTCATGTTTATTATGTGAACTGATGTTTGTTTTACAAGTACGTTAATGCTTTCTTCATTTGTAATCAGCGAAATATCATTTTGTGTGAATATGCCTTTTAATAATTTTTTCATTCAACAAATGTATTATGATTCTTGTTGTAATTCTATTTTGTATCCATTGTTTCCCATCTATCCATTTTTATAATTACAAGTTGTAGTATGTTGATATATAACAATCACACGTCTTCTTAAGAAAACATGAAATTAATTAAATGAGAAAATAATTATACGACTTAAACATAATAGATCTGACCACATAAATTCAACTCTTAAGAATCAAGTCTAAGACTCTGCTAAGGATTGATCTGATCATATTTTTTGATTTTACTAAGTGACAAACACCATTATGATCTCATTGAAAGTCTGTACTTTCCTTGAAAGAGCCTCTCAAGAAAATCATTTTGTACAAATTGCCACCTCACTCACATGTATTAAATTTACTATTAAAAACTTATTAATAAAATTAATTTATAATATAAATATATAAATATATTTTAAATTATTATATCATTAGTGATGAATTACTGTCACACTCAACTATTTTTCAGAAAAGAAATAAACATCATTTTATTTTGTTAATCATTATACCTTTTGTTAATCATTATACCTTTTAACTAATAGAATGACATTTTAATTAATAGAATTAAATTTGAATAATATTTTAGTTAGCTTTTTATACGACTCTAATCATATTATAACCAAAATTAATCCAAAATTTTGTGATAAAATTTATTGAATCTTTAACTAAAAATTTTCTTAATTGCTAAAATGTTCTTATTTACATATTACATTTTAATTATATAAGTTTAATTTAAATATGCTTATATTTAAATTAAGAGTTTTATTCAATCAAAATTCATCAATTTTATTTTCACTTTTCAAGTTGAAATAAACTAGTAAACTTTTATGTGGATTAATATTTTGGATGATCAATGAATTATAGAGGTTATATGAAATTAGTCATAAAATTTTAATTTTTTATTTTTGGATATTGTATTTTTATTTTTATTTTACCAGTAAGTCACTCATGGAATGACAACCAAATCTATTGATGTGGCATTAACATGACAATCAAATATGAAATATTTATCACGTCAAATACCATGTCATTATCTGCATCAGTATCATGTTATCTTTTTTTATATTAAAATGATCATTCAACTTTATTTTTATTTAAAAAAAGTCACATAAACTATTTATATAAAAATTTAATTTAGTAAACCATTAAAAATTAGTTCATATATATTCATATTTTTAACCAATAGTTTAACATTATTTTACATATAATTTTAACCTAAGTAATAATTAAAATAAATATTTCATCATATTTATTTATTGTTTAACAAAAGACATTTTACTTAATATTTATAATATTTATCTTATAATTTAATCAAAAATTTATAATGATTTATATATATATATATGAAAAAAATTATAAAATTAAGAAATAAATAATAAATAAGTATTTCTTAATCTAATATGAAAATGAAATAATTTTCACAAAAATATGTGATTTAATTTTATTTAAATTTTTTGTAGATCTGGCCGTACTTTTAGACATAAGTAATTATATATATATATAAGTTTTTGATGTATTAATCATATTACACTAACATATATTAAAAACACTTGTTAGAATAAACTTTTTAATTTTTATCAAAAGAAATTTGCAATCTACATATTTTTTATGCATATATAGAAATAATTATTAATTATTAATTAAATTATAGAGAAAATATCATAAATATCATATAAAATATTATTTATTCAACAATAAATGAATTATGAATAAAAATTTTTATTTTAATTACTAATTATGTTAAAATTAAGAATTAAATAGTGTAATTATTTTAAAATTATGAGGATGTATAAATTAATTTTTAATTATTCATTATATTAAATTTTTATATAAAAGTGTAAGTGACTCTTTGAAACAAATGGTAAAAATATAATGTTCAAAAAGAAAAAAATACAATTTAATAACTAATTTAATACAACATCTATAATTAAGTAACCACTTTTTAGGCAAGGTATACTATCTATAATATTTAAAAGTTATATAGCTTTTAAATAATGATAAGAGCATTATGTATAATTTTAATATATTGCACAGAGGTTTCATTTCTCATAATTCATGTGCTTGTTATCCTCTTGATGTAGAAATTAAACTTCATGCACTTCGTGACTGCTATAAGGCAACTAGAGTTTGGGATGCTCGGGAAGACCTATGTCTTGTAGATGAAATGTAGTCTTTGTTGTGACGATGTGGCGGATTGGGAAAAAGGAAATGAGCGCATATGGTTGGTGGAAGGGATGATGTTGAACCTTCAGTTGTCTTGTCTTTCCTGTAAGTAAGGTGAGAGATATCCAGCATGCATGACACGATATGGGTATTGCCATGGGATCTCTCCTACGAAAACAACTGTTCATGTTGGTTGGAAACCTCGTCCTTTGGATTGGATATTAGTTTATTACGATGAATGCTCTAAGGATTGTGGTAGTGTCATTCGGAGACCGGATGGACATTCGTATTGGCCTGTTTTCAGCCTTTGGTGTAGAAGTGTGAGGTATCTTTCATGGACTATCTCTTGCATGCCAGATAAGGATTAAAAAGATCGAGTTACTAGCTGATTATCGGTGTATTTTAGATGACATGCTTCGTTGTTGCCAAGGCTATGGAGAAAAAATGCTTCTTTAATTAAGGTTTGTTAGTAGTTATCAGATAGGAATTGGGTTTAAGATTGTTAAACTCGGTCATGAGGCTAATGCGGTTGCAAATTTTCTGACAAATGAGACTTTGAAGTTTGATCAACGACTTCGTGATTTTGATTGTAGTAATATCGAGTTGTAGTATTTACCGAGCGTAAATTTATATTAGTCCAATATTGTCCTTTTCAAAGTGAAGAGTTCTTTTCCATGTGATGTTTGATTATGAAAATATATAGTTATCTTTTCAATCCCACTATAATTGTTTTAATTGTATTATCTTTTTTCAAATTCATTATTAATAATTTGAAATACTCGCAAAATATAGCAATATGGTTATTAAAATATATTTAAAAAACATTATTATTATTAAACAATATTCTCCATATAGAACATAAAGAAGAAAAAATAGATTGCTAAATAGAAAGACTACTCTGTTCAAAATATGAATTCCAACCTTAAGATCAAAATATGCTAAAATATGATGAGATAGAAGAAATTATAAATTAACAAAAGACTAATTAGAAAATGCAATCATAAATATGAATTATTTTAGAAAAATAAAAATAGAAATCTTTTGTACTCCAAACTATTTAAGTCTTCTACTTTTAAGCTTCCTCTTCTCTTTTCCTTGTAGCTTCAATTCCACTAAGAGAAACAAAAATAAGAAGGAATAAAAAGAGATTAGAGAAGAATCAAAAACTCATAAACTTAATTTTATGATTTCCTAGAGAGAAAACCTAAAATTACAATATGGAATGATAAGTCCCGTAGAGAGAAAACATAAAACCATGATGTGGAATGATAAGTCCCCCTATAAAACCCTTAATTTTCTACCCCATATCACATATAAAACTTCTAGGGGAAGGATATTTTCATATGTATCATCATGACCCTTAAAAAATGATCAAATAACTTCAATTTGAGGTCAAAACGCATAAAAAAATCATGGCAAAAAAAGTCAACATGAGTCATGTTGACGTTAACACAAGTCATGTTAACACGACTCATGTTGATCAAATTCTCAACAATACATGCCAATTTGAGGCCAACACGAGTCGTGTTGACCATGACATGACTTGTGCTACTTAGAAACATAAATTTTATGCATAAACCACCCTTCTAATCCTATAAAACATGATCCAAAGAGTCAATATACATAAATTATATAAGGAAAATAACATCTACTAATAGTTGCATTCATGAAACTAATAAATAAAGCTCCAACATTAAAAATCCTACACCTAAATGCATGCAATAAGCTACAAGATAAATGCAAAGTGAACAATGAAGATGATACATGATTTTTATATAAAAATGCCTATGTTTGAAGGTGAAAACATGAAAATAATGCTTACAAGAATATTATAATAAGGAAAAATATATGTTAAAAACATGATTATTAACATATAAAATTTAAAATATAAAAATTTGACCTTTTGAAAGCAGTTTTACTTCAATCATCCTAAATCAAATGATCAATTTTAGTATAAAACGACTCAAAATTTATTTTTGTAATAAACGTTAGTAATTAACTAAATATTTTTATAATTTCAAATATATTTTCATTTATTAGTATCATTTCATAGTAAATAAAATTAATTATTTTTAATAATATCATTTATTTTAGAAAAATTTATTTAATTTAAGATAAATTAAAAACATAAAATGTATTCCTTAATTTTGATAGAGGCATTGTTAATTATTAGTTATTTCCTTAAGCTGCCTTTTTTTTCTAGTTAGCTTTCATAGTAATGCATTGCTTTGTTCAAAGAAATTTAGGAGATTCCTTTTTGTTGGTTTATTTATGGTTCCCTCATGATTATTGTTGGATAGGTATGACCCTCCAACCATTCCTCTCTTTTGACGGTTTGTATTTTTCTTGTCCTTAAATAGAAAGTAAGGCTTCTTAAAATAAAAATAATAAGGGATTTTTATAAAAATATAGAAAAAAAGTCTCAAAATTTTCAAAAATACTAAATATGTTGTTCTTTTATAAAAATATGAAAATATAAATTTTTAATTATAAATCAAAAAAGCAATCAAATAACTTTCCCTTCTTCCCTTTTCTTCCAAAATCTCTTTAATCTTTTAAATCTGAAATTTTTCACTCAATCTTTTTAATGTCTAAAAATGCAATTCTTTTCTATCCATTCTCTCAATCAGCCATACTTATAAACAAAAAAAGCAACACAATGAATAATATTTTTTTCTAAATAAACTTTCATATTATTAAAATATGATTCAATTTTTTACTTATCGATCAACTATAGCAAGCAAGTTCTATTGAATTTGTTTGACCTCTAAACTCTTGTTTGATACATCAATTTTTTATCTTTTAACAAAATAAAAAAGGAAAGTAGTATCAACATCCTCATTCTTATGTTTGTTCTCAACATCTGTTTTATCATTAAACTTTTATTTCCCCTTTCAAAAAAATCCTGTAAGCTGTAGTATATTTTCCTTTTTAATAGTATATATCAAATTACTCAAATTCAATTGTATATAACAAAAATGATAAATAAATAAATAATTAAAATCAAGTATCATATACTTATTATAAACTAGTAAGAATAATTACATATACTAAATCACACATACACACACACACACACACATACATACATACATACATACATACATACATACATACATACATACATACATACATACATATATATATATATATATATATATATATATATATATATATATATATATATATATATATAAATGTTGTCGCATCCACTTTAATTATTACTATTTTAATTACGGTCGTAAGTACTTTAACTCATATTTTTAGATTATAGCGACTAAATTATTAGAATAATTATTATAAATGAGATAAATAGATTGATAAATATTATGTATGGTGTTAAGAGGTATTGAGGTGAATCTGAATAAATTATTAAATTAGAATTATGAATTGAGTTAAATTGGATTAAGATAGAAAATTAAGTGATGAATAAATTGAAATGTAAAGAATTAAATGAATCTATATTGGAATTGTTATATTTTTCATTTACATATGCCTATATATATCTAAATGACTATTGTTCACCATGCATAAATTGAAAAGTGTATATGTTAAAAGTTAATTATGGTATGAGTTTATAATCAATCAAGTTTAAATATGAATTATTGTTAATTAATATTTTATTAAGAAATAAATAATTATACATTAAAATTCATTATGGTTCATACTGTTAAAGAAAATTTATATGAACATAAATATGTGAATCTGTATGTGTGTTAAATGGGGTTGGATTAATGTCTGAATATTAAAATAAGCTAAGTAGGACATCAGAAATGTGTAAGAATAATTAGAAGAGGGAGAGAAACAAGGCTTACTGCTTTAGAGAAGCTGTGGGATAAATTGTTTAATTAAGATAGTGGCTCTAGTGACTACTAATAAACTATGAGGAAAATGAGTGAGAATAGACTCTAGATTATTGTCATAAATGAGTGACTTAAGTAGAGTATGGAAAGAGAAGACACATTAAGAGATTAAGTTCTAAGAATTAAAGTTGCTACCATATTATGTATGTAGATCCACTCCCTACTAAGTTAGATAAGTAAAATCCTTGGTTATGTATTGATGACAATCTTCGTGTATATGTAAATGATATTGGACTGAGTTAATTATGTATACACCATGGTTTATAACATGTTTATATTAATTAATGGGGCATTGTGTTAGTAAAGAATAATAACTCACTAGTTATAAATATATTTCTGGTTGCTTAACAATTCATAAAATACATAATTAGTGATATAGTTAAGCTATATGTGTTTATATAAGAGCTTCTATTTTAAAATCTTGAATCATGGATGTTCAAGTTATTGAATCTGCATGTGTACTTTAAATACATAAAGGTGTTACATGTTTGGGAAAGTTTAGCATAGAAATATAAATAACAGGAGTATGTAATTGCTGCCGAAGGAGTTAACTAGTTATATATAATGCATGTGTACAATTATTCTTTATGTATGAAATAGATAGTAAAATTGAGCAAGAAATTTATTGGAATTGCATGTGTGTATATATATATATTTCTAATAGAAGTAATGTTAATTAAGTAAAACCTATACATGAAACTGAGGGATTCATAATAAATCTATATAATTAGACTAAAGGCTCAACTCATTAATGAGTTTTTGATTATATGTATAGTTAATGATGTAACTAAGGAGCATTAGTTTGTAATTAAGAAGCTATTAAAATATAAGTAGACCGACTGACTTAATGCCAAACTTGGCATAATATAATGACTTCAACTTTAGAGTGTGGTCAATTGAATGCACCTCATGGTCATTTATGTTGACTTTAGTAGCTGATTCTTTAGAAATTTATGTATGATATTAAAGAAAAAAACAAGTGTGATTCTAATATGTTAATTGCACTAACTTTCATATTCCTCAAGAGGTAGCAGTGATTATTCAAGTAAGTATAGCATAATATGCTATACACTAATATATTGAAATTAAGAGTAGTTGAATTGATTGCATGATTATACATAAGCATATGTGTAAATTTGTTGTATGGAACATATATATATCAAAGTAATTACATGTTGAATCTGATGACCAACTTGTTTTAACATCAATAGTTAGTGTCATAGATATATTAATAAAAATAGAATGATAACATTAGGTTATACTTCACTTTATCAATGCATGGCTCTTAATTCTATGTGAATGATACAATCAATAGACAACATAATGAGGTTAATAAATACAGTTGCATCTGCATCACTTGATTGAAAAGCAATAAGTTTTATACTGGTATGGCAAGAATAAAATGTATATGTGGACGTTGTACCTGATCTAGTGGATACTGAGCTCACCTATATAGGAATGAATTATATGAATGCTAGTGAAAGCTACAAGAAAGAGAGAAGAATGAAGGGTTATTGGCTTGGGCATCCCTTTATCCTTAGAATAACATCATAATATAAGCAGTAAACTGATGTATTTTAACTTATCTAAAAATGTATTGGATACTATGAAAACTTGAGCATAACGGATACACACCTAGGATTAAAGTAGTCAAAATTAAGAAGCATTATATATATGTATATATAAAGTTTAAATTGATATCATATGTTACAAACAAACCCAAGATTTAATATCCTTGAATTCATGTAACCTTCTTGAGTATATGTGTATATCCCTATGGAAATTATGTCAATTGAGTAAGAATTGTACACAAATTAATGAATGCATATAATATTTATACAAATGGACCAAACACTCAATTCATTAATGAGCATTGAACTTAATATAAGTTAGAGAACTGGATAGGAATTTCATGCAAAGTTAAGTTGCACTTAAATGCCCACAATTCAGTATATTGCTACCATCTTAATAAAATCCTTAATGGAAGGTGTTGTTAGAACAAAATGCCATACGGTTAAGGATTACTACATAATTAGAAGTTAATGAATTATTATTGGACCACAAGTTATGCATCTATAAATCTTAG
Source organism: Dalechampia spathulata (assembly GCA_948192965.1). Classification (NCBI taxonomy): domain Eukaryota; kingdom Viridiplantae; phylum Streptophyta; class Magnoliopsida; order Malpighiales; family Euphorbiaceae; genus Dalechampia; species Dalechampia spathulata. The sequence continues at coordinate 12,465 of CANYBF011012265.1, read as the reverse complement.
TATACATGACATAATATTGAATAGGACATATGACTATATATTCTAGTAATATTGAATAATTATTATGATTATAAATTTGGTTAGTAAGGATAATGGTCTAAAAATTTATGGGAGTTTTACATGTAGGTTAATTGTGTAATACAATTAAAAGATCTACCTATAAAGAAGTAGGTCAAATGCTTTGAGGATATTTGGTTGAATTGAATATACCACTAATGAATTACTCTTAATGTGTATGTACATATATTAATAAATGGAACATATTAATGACTATATAAATATATACATGATCAATTTGTTAAATGGATGCATAATACATGCATGTATTTATTATATATAAATATGTATATATGTTTTATTATTAAATACCTTAAGTTTAAAATTGATTAAGATTGCTATTTAATTAAAGATCAAAAGTAAGAAGGACATAGTTAAAGTATTTATATATTTTATTTATTTAAAAGACTGACCTGTCCATGTTTAATAGACAAGAGTAGTAGAAGGATTGCTACTTCTGTTCTACATATAAATAAAGATAAGATGAAAACAGGTTTATGCCTGATATTAATTATCGATAAATGAGATTTTCAGGTAAACTATAAGAGCTTATTAATTACAAGTGTACCATCGTATAATATTGTGAATATTTGATTAACAATTATTTATTTGGATACATGATACATATAAATATTAGGAAATGTTATTGTTTATAATTAAGTCAATATTATGCAGATGAATACATTATAAAGACATAAATCATGCATTATACATCATTAACATAACATTTCAGAGTAATAAAGATGGTACAGTTATATATATATATATATATATACATATATATGGCATTATAAGGATGGTACAGATACATATATCGATACAAATACTCATAATATAAAAAATACATAAAATATAAAGATATACTCGGAAAAAATATATGATTGAAAATATACCTAGCATAAATTATATACAATCAGGTATAGAGATTAATTTGATCATAAAGAAATGATGAAATTGCAAAGAACATAGTAATACAATTTATATTTTAATATATTATTAAATAGCATATTATTGCAACAAGAAAAAGGGAACGCAATTTATGCTTGCACTTATTGACATAAAGCAAATCACTGTCATTCTATTGGTGTATAGAATGATATTATGGTTGATTCATGAAAATGGTATAAAGAACTGTTCATAGAGAATTACTATAGTGATATTTCATTATCGATTGTGTAATTGATCGGCTGTAATATTTATTATGAATTTATGTTATGATTGTTCATTAATTATTTTTATTAATTATTTCTAATTAGTATAAAATATACTGGAGTTTTATTCATAATATAATTATTATTAAACACGATTAAGTTTTATACTCAACATTTATCGTTTGATAAACATAGGCTAGAATAGTTTAGAGGAGCGTCTATATTAGTGAGGCACTAGCGCAACCAAGATATTCTGAGTTTTGTACGATCCTCATAATACATTTTTGATAGTATAATATATTCTTAGCAGATTTTTTTATTTATGCAACTATCATTATATAATTATGGATAGTAAATGATATTTATATATAGGAGGTTGTGTGATGGCATGCACAAATTTTATGCATGGATATTTTATGCAAATAAGTGACAGGATAAAGCCACAGGTTATAAAATAAATAATTGTAAATACAAATCGAATATATTCCATTGATGTGAAATAAAAAAATTTCATAGATCCTTTGTAGAGTGATCAATGAATTCCTAGTTATACTTTTTTATCAATCATTATATAAAGCATGTTTCATGAATAGGCGTGACCTGTTGTAATGGTATCAGAGTTATGGTTAGCTTGTGATATTAAAATTTAAAATTGTATGATATTTTATTTTTACTACCTATAAATGATATGTTGTATAACTAAGAATTATGTTATGATCTTGATACTGATTGGTGTGATTTGATTAAATTTTATTATAGAGTTAGTATAAATGACTAATAGGGTTGTAATATTTGGGAGAGAAGGTAGAGGTAATCATGATTTACAAGAGGATACATCTAAGGTTGGTAATAGAGCTAGAGCTAGATAGGTTCTTATAGATTATAGAGCAAGTCGGGCTAATTGAGAGGGTGTCTCTTACAGAATAGCCAACAACATTTATAGTAGATCTGATAACTACATAGATAGCTAACCTTTTATGGATGTTATAGGGCTAGATGACCTCGATTATGCAAGTCTAGCCACAAATAGCTTAGTGGGAGCCAACTTGGAAGGATTTTGAGAAATTAGGATTGTATAGGGCAATAAATTTTTTTGGTACTATAGACCATTACATGGTAAAAATATGATTAGAATAGACCAAGTGAGTACTGAGAAAGCTTGATTCTATAATTCAAATGAAATTTGAGTATGTTATTTCACAACTTTAGGATAATTCATATGATTGGTGGAAGACAGTACCTAATAACTTGATAGAGCCATTAGTGCTGACCTGGGATGATTTTCAGAGAGAGTTTAGGCAAAAATATATTCCCTCATCATATACTAATAAGAAATTATAAGAGGTCCTCTTTTTGAGATAGGGAGACATGATAGTTGTAGAGTATGAGAAGGAGTTTACATGACTAGCTTACTACACTATTAGCATAATCACCACTGGTAGGGAGAGATGCAAACACTTTAAGTAAGGATTAAGACCTCAGATTCATGCATAGGTATAAAGGTTTAATTACGAGGACTTTTCTACATTGATGACTAATTCACTTAGGTAAGAACGTACTATCAATGAAGAGGAGGAAGGTAGAGCTAAGCACGCAAGAAAATTGGCAAAAGGTGCTAGTTTGTTTACCAGTTATATTTAATGCCATTGGATTCATGTAACCTTCTTAAGTATGTGTGTGTATACCTATGGAAATTATATTAATTGAGTAAGAATTGTACATAAATTAATGAATGCACATGAGACTTATATAAATATACCCAATACTTAATTCATTACTGAGCATCAACCTTAATATAAATTACAGAAGTGAATAGGAATTTCATGCAAAGTAATGCACATAATTGAGTATATTGCTACTATCTTAACAAAATCCTTAGTGGAAGGTGTTGTTGAAATAAAAAGCCACATGGTTAGTGGCTATTACATATTCAGGAGTTAATGAATTATTATTGGACCACAAGTTATGCATCTTTAAATCTTAGTATACATGACACAATTTTGAATAGGATATATGCTTATGTATGCTAGTAATACTGAATAATTATTATGATTATAAATTTGGTTAATAAGGATAATGACCTAGAAATTTATAGGAGTTTACATATAGGTTAATTGTGTAATAAAATTAAAAGATCTGCTTATAAAGTAGTATATTAAATTCTTTTGAAGATCTATGGTTGGATTGAATATACCATTAATGAAGTACTCTTAATGTGTATGTACGTATTTTAATAAATGGAACATATTATTGGCTATATAAATATATGAATTTAGCTATATACATTATTAGTTTGTGAAATGGATGAATAATACTGACATGTATTTATTAGATATAAATATGTATATATTTTTTATTATTAAATACCTTAAGTTGGAAGTTGATTAAGGTTGCTATTTAATTAAAGATTGGAAGTAAGAAGGAAATAGTTAAAGTATTTATATGTTTTATTTATTTAAAATACCAAACTATTCATGTTTAACAAGTGAGAGTAGTAAAAGGATTGCCACTCCTATTCTAGGATGGATAAATGCAAGATGAAAACAAGTTTTTACCTAATATTAATTATTGATAAATGAGATTTATAGGTAAAATATAAGAGCTTGTTAATTACAAGCGTACCATCGTATAATGTTGTGAAGATTCAATTAATAATTATTTATTTGGATACATGATACATATAAATATTATGAAATGTTATTATTTTATAATTAAGTCAGTATTATGCAGATGCATACATAATAAAGGCATAAATCATGCATCATACATTATTAATATCATATTTCGAAGGAATAAAGGAGATGTACAGTTATATATATATATTTATAAATTTATATAGGGCAATATAAGAATGGTACAGATATAGATGCAAATATAAGGAATACAAAAAATACAGAAAACATAGAGATATCCTGGAAAAAAATGATTGAAAATATACCCAGTATAGATTATGCACAATCAGGTATAGAGATTAATGTGATTACAAAGAAATGATGAAATTACAAAGAACAAAGGAATGCAACTCATCTTTGCATCTATTATTGAATAACATATTACTGCTATAAAATAAAAGTGAATGCAATTCATGCTTACACTTATTGACATAAAGCATATCATTGTCATTCTATTGGTGTACAGAATGGTATTATGATTAATCTATGAAAATGATATAAAGAACTGTTCATAGAGAATTACTATAATGATATTTCATTATCAATTGTGTAATTGATTGGATACAATATTTATTGTGAATTTATGTTATGATTGTTCATTAACTATTTTTATTAATTATTTATATTTATTATAAAAAATATAATGGAGTTTTATTCATAGTATAATTATTATTAAACACCACTGAGTTTTATACTTAATGTTTATTGTTTGATGAACGCAGATTAAATAGTTTAGAGGAGCTTCTAGATCAGTGAGACACTAGTGCAATTAGGATACTTCGAGTTTTGTATGGTCCCTAGAATATACTTTTTGTAGTATAATGTATTTCTAGTGGATGTTTTTATTTATGCAACTATCATTGTAATAATGGGTAGTAAAATATTTTGTACTTATATATTAGCAGAAACACTAAAATTACCTAAAGTGTGATATTTATATACAAGAGGTTGTGTGATGGCATACTAAAATTTTATATGTGGATATTGACTTGATATATTTTATCGATGTAAAATTTTTTTTTATAGATCCTTTATTGAGTAATTTATGAATTCTTAATTAGATATTTTTTATTAATCATTCTACATGAACATGTTTCACTAACGAGTATGACATAAATGTAATGTAAATAAAAGCATTAAAAACCTAATAAATACTTAAGTAAAAGTATATGTATACCATAAGTTTTCAAAACATAAATACATAAAACTTATGAATAACATTTACAATATATTCATGTAATGTCACACCCACGTTAGCGACCCTAGTTATTTTGCACTGTTGCATGTGTATATGCTTAATTAATGTAGAGATGAGATGTATATGTATATGATTGTCCCTTGTATATGTGTATGGTAGTGTGCTATGAATGGTTATGTGTATGAGCATGTTGAGATGTAATGACGGGGTGAAATGATATTATACCTTTGATCAATATGGAGTGTTGAATGTGATTGAATGATAGATAGGAAGAGAAGAAGTTTAGTGTTGTTAGTGTTTTAAAAGTGTTTTATGATTGAGTTGTGACTTAGGTACCTTGAGAGTGAGCTTAGAATGAGTTATGGGTTAAAGGTTGGTAGTGGTACGGGCGTACGGGTCACCGTATGGGTGTACTAAATAGGAGGTTTGATCGGCCTCAGGCTCATGGAGACTGTACGGGCGTACCAAAGGGTTGTTCGGCCTTATCGGTGGTTGTAGAAAATTGGGTTTGTCAAGTAGATTGCAGTGGTACGGGCATACTAAATGAGGTATGACATACAATCCCTCGTAGGAAAATTTGCTTGTCAGGAGTTTTAGCTCAGTATGGGCGTACCGAATGTGGTACGGCCATACGCGACTTAAGTTTGACTTTTCAACGGATAAGAACAAAGCTTTTCCTTACTTTTCTTTCATCCTTCTCTTTCTTAAACCCTTAGAAATAATAGGGTTTGGGTTCCTAAGTGCTAAGAAAGTGTGAGAGCTAGAAGTTGAAGGTTTTGGGTCATTATAGCAGGATTATGAGCATACGTTAGAAGTCATATTGCTATAGGTTTATGCTAGTCTGTGCTAATTATGTTGTTTACTTCTTTTCTTATCTTAGGACCTAAGTAAGGTCTAGAGACATGATGTGCCTTGTTTCTATGCCTACATATTGCTTATGTTTTCTATGATAAGCATGGTATACATTATCATGGCATGCATGAGGAAGTACAAGGGGGAAAAGAAAGTGAAAGAAAGAGAGATATTCATAGAGCTATATGCTCTAAACCTACTTGGTCATAAAAATGATGGATTCCCTTAAGGAATCATGCAGTTTAATGCCCTCCCTATGGGAGATGAGTCTCGAGACGTACAGTTAAAAAGAAATGGGTCCATAGAACCACACAGATGAATGTCCTCCTTCGGGAGACGAGTACCGGTACATACAGGGACCCAGTAGTGAAAGTATATGTGCATATATATACAGGAAAAGAAGATAGACTGAGGGAGAATGCATGGTATGAAGTCATTCTCATTTCATATGACATTAAGGCAACATATTCATTCCCTTATGTTTAAAACAAATTATGATAACTTATGATTGGGTTATTACCTGAAGATGATTGTTAATTGCATAAGATGATACAATGATGTTTATGCCATTGACTTGATTGTGATTATGGATATTCATGATGTATATGTGTCGATATGTTCACTAGCACCACTGAGTTTTATACTCAACATTTATCATTTGATGAGCATAAGTACTGAGCCCTCGGGAGAGTGACCTAAGGCGTGATCTTTGATGTCAGCAGAGGATATTCCATTCTCGAAGTGGTACTGGACCTTGGGGGCATACTTCAACTTATTTTGTTAGGATAGTTGTATTAATCATTGAGGCAGTAGTGATCATTGTATTTTAGTGGTGATACTTGCACCTGGTATTATGTAATTATTAAGAACCATGGTGTCTAATTTTAATCATGTATATATAATAAAACTGAGATGTTTGCCAATCTAAATTGTATAAATGAATGAATGAATATCCAGGGTATGATAAGCATTAATAATAGGTGCCATGCTAAAATTTTTATCACCACTACATACAGGGATGTGTACCCATATGTGAGCGCCAGTTTTTGCCGACCGCCCAGAGTGAGGCTTGCGAGGCTCACGAATCGGGGACCACACTTGGAGCAAAAATGCAGTCTTCCTGAGGGGTTCCCTCAGGAAATGATACAGAATCAAAAGAGTCACAAGGGAGTTGCCACCGAATGGTTCCGGATTGGTCCAACCGACCCATAACATGAGTCCTAGTTAAACCCTTCAGAGATTGGGTTCGGGTGATGGAGATCTATTCTATGAGTTTCCAAAATCGATTTTACCATTATAGTTGGGAATAATTATCCTAAGCAGGCAAGCATATTAGCGTATATGTAAACACACAACGCAGTATGTGATTTGGCATTGCAAGGTTGCACGTAGAATGGCATATAATGCTATATGGGATTTGGATGGCATGACATATGCATGGCATGCAAAATAGTAATAAAATAACATGGCATATGTATGATATGTGAGCATGTATGACATATCATATGCATGATATGGCAACCTAGTATGATATGTAAGCACATAATCATGGCAAATAGCATATAGCATTATGCATTAACATTTTGAATTGTATTGACTTTAGGCGTATGCATGGTGTATGAAGTGAAATGAGTGGCATAGTGTATGCATGACATGTGATATGATGTATGGCATGGTATATGCATGTCATGTGAGGATGTATGACATATGATATATGAATATGATGTATGGTATATGCATGACATGGCATAGTGGATGACATACCGTATGCGTGGCATGTGAAATGATACATGGCATATCATGTGCATGATATGTGGAGTGATATATAGCATGGCATGTGCATGACCTAGCATAGTGGATGACATACTATATGCGTGGCATGTGAAATGATATATGACATGGTATATGCATGTCATGTGGCATGTCATGGTATATAGGATAGTTTGGGAAGTTGTGCATATTGCATTGCGTGTTGGCATATTTGCATATTTATACATATATGCATATTAAAAATATGGTATGTTATGGCATGGCATAGTAGTGTGTGATATTTCATGTGATATGGCATGTGACATGATGATGTATATTTAAGCAAATATAAATCCATCCATGAATAAAAATAATAGAGACCGATGAAAGGGATCGAGGAAATTAGGGGATATTAGGGGGGATTAATTATTACAAGCCAATACTAATCATATCCTATTACATAAATATCATCGCATACATATTTTAGGACGTTAAGTAACATCCCCTCCTCCTCGGGTGAATTTTCTCCTTGGGTGACACGAGCCGAAAATGCACGAAAGATTACTATGCAAAATAAACAAATAAATTCATTAGTAGCAAATAAATTTACGATTTATTTAGCTAGTCCAATGCCATATAAAAGCATGAACCAAGAGTCAAAATCCAGTAATTATTTGGTAATAATTAGGTGAATTAACACAAGCCGGATCGTGAAAATTAATTTTCATAAAAATAATTTTAGGAAAAATTATTTTTATTTGATCATGGAAAATTAAATGGGAGGGCTAAGATCATATAAAAAATTATTGGAGATAGCCACTTGACCAATTAAAATCCAATCGTTTCAAAAATCGCATTTATATGAGTAAAGCATCAAATACCATTGGAAAAATCAAAATATGCCAAAATATGGTTCAAGATACGATTTTTCTGAAAATTTTCCAGGGGATGTGCGCTACGCATCAGGCGATGTGCGCCCCACATGGACTATGTGTGGCGCACATGGCATGATGTGTGGCACACATGGCTTATAAATCTGCAAGAAAATTAAATCTGTCAGTACAGAAACGATCTACAGACCAAAATAAGCAACTTTAATGAAGATAGTACCTCATTTTGAACATGAATCGGCCTCCGTTTTGCATTTCAAACAATTAATTAGGTAATTAATTTAAATAATTATTTTTAAGGCTAAAATCAATTAGATTTGGACAATATTTGACAGATCCAGAACCCCAAAAACATGGACAAGCCTCTGGAGTTGTTGGAAAAATCATATCCAAAGTGGATTAGGCGAAAAATGATGTTTTCTGTGAAATCCAAGATCCATGTGCGCCACACATAGGCTATGTGTGGCGCATATGGTAGCATATGTGGCACACATGGGTTGAAAAATAGAAGAAAAATCAAGGATTTTTAAGCAAAAACTCTAGATCTAGCCCCGATCTAAGCAGATCGGAGCATGAAAATGAGTTTTGCTTTGTGGATTTGCATCCAACTCAAGAAAAATAATTTTAAAGCTAAAATTATTTTAAATGCAGCACGTATATGGTAGATCGAGAACACTAGAGGTATAGGGGAGCCGTTAATGTTGCTGAAATAGCCAGATTGGGCAAAAAACTGATGAAAAATGGGAAAAAATAGCATTTTCTTCGAAACTTGGAGCCTATATGCATAGCATATAGGCTCATGTGCGCCACACATAAGCTACATGTGGCGCACATGGGTCTATATGCACAACATGTGGCCCATAAATAAGAGCAGAATTGAAAAATAATGAAGAAAAATGGAAGATTTACTAGTTGGCAGTAGGTCTTCCTCCTTGATCTTCACTCCAATCATGCTTAGGGAGCCTAACTAGGTCTTCCTTCTTGATCTTCACTCCAATCATGCTTAAGGAGCCTAACTAGAGCCAAATTGTCTCCAAATCCCTATAATTTAATTAATTAAGTGTTTAATTAATTTTGGCAGAATTTTGGTAGAGTTTTAGGTTGCTTCTAGAGTAAATTTCGGACCCTTAATTTAGACCCCAAGCTCTATATTTATAGAGCCAAGTTAGGGTGTGGCAAAATTGTAATTTTTGGGCTAGATTTGAAAAATTTTAAGGGAATGTATGGCGCACATCATGTGATGTGCGCAGCACATAGCCCATATGCTGCGCACATGGTCCCATTTGCGTAGCACATCACCTCTTGACCCACTGTGATTGCATTGGGATGTGCACCCCATGCCCAATAAGCATCATTTTATGTATCAAGGTATTGTGTAATGTAGCACACATTTGGTTTGGTTTCGAGAAGGCTCCCTACTAAACATCTTCTAAATGATACATGTGTAGCATATGGTGCTATATGCGCAACATATAATATTTGACCTTATGTGCATCGCCTCACACGAGCAAAACGAGATGCGTGCCGTATGTCAAAGAAGCATCATTTAACATATTAGGACATTTTACAAAGAAAAGTTTTTTGGATTTGGTCCGAAAGGTGGGCCCTACCAAACGTCTTCTTTCCTTGCATAGTGCCATATGCCCTATTCATGCATTTTACCTCGTGTGGGTGAAATATAATGCATGTCACATGTCAAATATACATCATTTGACATATTAAGGCATTGTAAATGAAAAATACTCCGAATTTGGTCCCGGGAAGGCTCTTGACCAAACATCCTTTCTTTTCAAATAATGCATGCATGGCACTATTCACCCTATGTGTATTTCGCCTCGTATGGGCAAAATGTAACGCATGTGACATGTCAAATATGCGTTATTCGACATTCTAAGATATTGAGTGATATGGCTCGCATCCCGTTTGGTTCCAAAAGTGGGCCTCACCAAACGTCTTCTTTAAGCTATATGCGTAGCGCATAGTGCTATGTACTACGCACACAGCATTTTCGCCCTATGTGTACTATGCATCCAACTTGCATAGGCAAAACCGGATGCGTGCTATATATCAACTGAGATGCAAATGACATTCTGAGTCACTTTGTAGTTATGAGTTTTGCCAAATTCAGCCCCGAACGATGAATTCCACTAATGGGCCTATTTTGGGGCCATAATGCTATGTGGCCAAAATATGGCATTTAGCATGCCAAGTGTTATGCCTCGTGTGGGCATCAGTGAAATGTGCTCTGTATGCACAGAACACTCGAAATGGGCCAAAATAGGCAGCGGGCCCCACCAGTGCCTTCCATGGGCCCCACAGTACGATGTGCTTAGAATGTGACATTTTGCATGCTAAGTATTCTGCCTCATGTAGGCATCAATGGAATGTGTTCTATGTGCACAGAGCACTCAAAATGGGTCGTCAGATGTGGTGGACCCACCAATGCCCTAACTCGGGCCCCACAATGCTATGTGCCCGAAATGTAGCATTTGGCATGCCATGCATTCTGCCTTGCGTAAGCAATACGTAATGTACTATGTATGCACAGAATACTCAAAAAAATTGATAAAGGTGGTGGGCCCCACCTATGTACTATTTCGGGTAAATAATGCCAAGTGCCCAAAATGCAATATTTTGCATTCTGTGTGCTCTACCTTGCATAGTCAAGAATAAAGTATGTTTTGTATGCACAGAACGTCTAGAATAATTTAACGAGGGTGGTGGGCCTCACCAGTGACATGGTGGGCCCCGTCAACTGTAATGCGCTCTGAATGTCCATAACACCCAGGGGAAGCCACAAAGGCATATATGCATAATTGGGATCGGTAACAGGGATTAATACCGAGCCTAACCGATAGAAACCCAAAATTGCAAATGAGTGAAAAGCCAGGGTCAACAGTTTGCCCCCTGATCAGGATTATTTTGAGACGACACAAGCGCAAGTCATCAAAATGAGATATGATCATAACATGACTTTTCACAAGAAATAAGGAAGGTACCTGACCGATGCTCGTATCGAGGCCCGATGCTCATGCTGAGGCTTTTAGTGTGCTCGCATTAAGGCTTTACAAAGTGCTCGCGTGGAGGCTTGTAACCCAATTCTGTGACTGGGAGCCTGCTGCCCGGGCTAGATTGATCAATGTTGATCTGCTGTTCATGCTGAGGCTTAGGAACCCAATTCTGTCACTGGGAGCCCAATGCTCAGGCTAAATGATTAAGGATGATCAGTGGTCCTCAACAGGACTGATGGCTTTGCTGCGAGGCTTGAAATCATCTGAAATCATTGTTCAGATGCCTACTGCTAGGCTTTGAGAACCAGAGGCCTGATTCTGTGATCACTGCTAGATTGAGTGGTCAACTACAAGACCTAGGTGATCATCTGCTAGGTCGATGCTCGCACCATCATAAAAATGTCAAATATCTCCATAATGGCATTTGGGATCCTCTGCTGGGTCTTTAACATTTCCTGGTCCACAGTTTTGACCAGTAAATTCCCAGTTTTGTCACTGGGGGCCCAACATTCAGGCTATTCCAACCAAGGCTAACCAGTGGTCACTACGAGACTGATGGCTTCCTTGCAAGTATCATCATCTGAAGTCAGCATTCAAATGCCTATACGTTAGGGTTTTGGGGTCAAAGGCTTGACTTTGTGATCTCTGCTGGATAGGGTGGCTCAATGGCAGAACCAAAGGTGACCGTCTGCTGGGTCAGGGTGATCAACCGTCAGATCTATTTTCACACCATCAAATATATGTTGACTATCTCCAAAGTCTACATTTGGGACCCTGTCGCACCCTCATTTTGGACCGGCTTGATCCAGATCGATTTAGGAATGCTTCTGAGTCAGTTTGGGTTAGCTTCAGGCCAATCCAAGTTGATTTAGGGCTTTCTAGGCC
>CANYBF011012080.1:0-12757 GCA_948192965.1 Dalechampia spathulata | reverse complement strand
ATATCATGGACTTCAATATATAGTTTAATACTCCAAGTAAACAAGTTCATTTAAAACATTGTACTATATAATGAATAATGCCTTTATTAATGAAAATGTATAGTACAAATACACATGATGCTCTAGAGCATTCACTAACACTATGGTCCAGCCAATTGCTTCCTTGAATTTTTTAAGAACTCTAACCAAGGCGTTCTCCTCTTTTTCACTTAATTTATTTGAGATGATCATGGGTAGTATCTCTCCTTTCCCAAGGAAGACATGCTTCAAATGGCTTGGCAGTGGCTTAAGCTCCAATTCGGGTACTTGCAAGGTTGAACGAATCAATTTAGTGTAAGGATTATTCAAATCAAAATTTCGTTCAATCTTAGGCTCTTCATTTAATTCATCATTTAATTCATCAATGGCCTACATCACTTCATCTTTCAAAGATAACATCTTCTTATAATCTTCGGTATTGTTGAGTGCTATTCCAAGTTTGTCTTCTCCATGTAATTCAAATACTTGCTATACACATGGCTCAGTTATGCCCACAACATAGGCGTTGAAGACTTCTGGAGGGTACTTCATAGCATCATACATGTTGAATTTTATCACCTCTCCATTAAATTCCATGGTCAATGTCCCTTCATAGACATCAATCTTTGTTTGAGCGATTGTCAGGAAGGGTCTTCTTAATAAGAGATCGGATGACTTTGGGGAAGTTTTGCTGTCCATCTGCATGACATAAAAATCTGTAGGAAAAGTTAATTCATTAACTTTCACAAACACACCTCCAAAACTCTGACTGGGTATATGGTTGACCTATACACCAATTGAATCACAACACCTATCTCTTTCTGTGGACCTACATTCAAAGATTCATACATATTTGCGGGCATAATGTTAATTGAGGCTCCTAAATCGCACATGGTATGTCTTATGGTCATATCATCGATCATAATAGGGATTGTGAAAACTCCTTTATCTTTGCATTTCAATGGCACTTTCCTTAGAATTACTGCCAAAACATGTTCACTCATATTTACCTGTTGAAAGCCAATTAATTTGCGTTTATTGGTGCACAAGTCTTTGAGAAATTTGGCATATCGGGGTACCTATCTTATGGCCTCAAGCAACGACATATTGACCTAAACTTTAAGGAAGGTCTCTAGAATTTCCTTCTGCTCCTTTTCTCGTTTAGTCTTTTCCAATTGCTCAGGAAATGGGCAATGATTAATCACAGGCTGGATTGCCTTTTCATGGTCTTTCGCTTTCTCCTCTTTCTCTCCTTTCTCTCCTTCCTTGCTTCTTGGGGTTAACTTCTGCCTACGACAGAAGTTTTCCTTATGACTCAATTCTGCTAAAAACTGTAGCCATCTGAGACATTTGATTTTCTATATTCTTTATCCTGGTGTCTGTATTTTACTGATTTTGAGTCACAGTTTGCTGGAATTGCTAAACATCCTGCTGAAAAGCATGAACATTAGTTGCCAAATTTTTCACAACATCTTCTAGAGACATACCTGAAGGCTTTTGTTGGTTCAATTTCTGCTAAAAATTCAACTGTTGATTGCCATAATGCAGGTTAGGATGGTCTCATCAACCTGGGTTATACGTCTTAGAAAATGAGTCATATTTCCTCTGGGGTGGTTCTGGAAATCCTCCAACAGCATTTACTTGCTCCTCGTTTCCCTCCTCTTGAACTGAGGAACATTGATCAGACCCATGATCTATTTGGGTACAAATCCCATAAGCTCGTACTAGTTTCATATTGGTTGCAAGTTCCTACACAACAGATGTGAGCTGTTTAATTTGATTCTCAAGGCTGGAAACATTTACCTCATGAACCTTTCTAGGCTGCTCTCTTTTGGTGCTAAAAGATTAGGCATTAGCAGCCATTATGTCAATCAGATTACGAGCTTCCTAAGGTGTTTTGTTCACTATAGCTCCTCCACTCGTAGCATCCATCATCTTCCTTTCTATTGGTAATAATCCCTTATAAAAGTATTGTATCAGATTCTGCTCTGTGATCCTATGTTGTGGGCAAAACACACACATTCTTTTGAAACGTTCCCAATAGTCATGAAGATTCTCTATGTCTTTCTACTGAATGGAACATATATGTCGCCTGATTTGGGCAGCTCTTTTGGCTGGGAAAAATTTATCTAGAAATAATCTGGCCATCTCATTTCATATTATGATAGTTCCTGAGGGCACATAGTAGAGCCAATCTTTGGCAGCATCTGCAAGAGAAAAGGGAAAAGCTCTAAGTTTAATATGTTAAAGGTTTACACCTTGCAGCTTCATCCCTATACAAACAATATGAAATTCTTTCAGGTGTTTGTATGGATCTTCATTCTCTAGGCCTCTAAAAGTTAGCAGTAGCTGTATGAGTCCAGATTTAAGTTCAAGGGGTCTTGTTATGTCCTTATAAGTGATACAAAGTGGGGACTCATCTGTGGGTGTAGTGGCCATTTGTCTGAGAGTTTGTTCATTGTTTATGGCCATAATAGCTTCGTTATAGCTCTGGCTATCAGAGTTGTCACTGGCTTTTTTCTTTGTGGGCACAAGAACTCTCTGAAATTGAGGCAGATTTTCTAAGTTTCATATCTTTTCTCAATCTTTTTGTAGTTTTCTCGATTTCTTTATCAAAGCTAAGATTACCTGCAGAAGATCGAGTCATAAATAAAGAATTAAGAAAATGTTAATTATCGTCCCTGGCAATGGTGCCAAAATTTGATCGTTTGTCACTTCCGTCAAATTAATTCCTTACAAACCACACGTTGGAATTATGATTTTGTAGTAGTGGAAGTAAGGGTCGAATCCCACAAAGACGGCTTCCATCAAAAATAAACGAGGTGAATCAGAAAGTAATTAAAATAAACGAAGAAACAAGTAAACTAAATTGGAGAAAATCAATAAAAAGTAATTCTCCCAACTGAAAGCATCAAGTATTCATTAATTGAATATGATCACTGATTCATTAATGGTCCAAAGGCAATAATGGCACTAAGCCGGTTATAGTTTACTGAGCAAGTCTCGCACGCCCTAATCTTCCATTATTTGTAAGATGCCATGAAACAAGCTCTATGAAATGCCTCTAATCCCAGGATAGACATGGTGGAAATAGATTCCCACAAGTCATCCCGAAATTGCATTAGCAATTAGGAAGATGCGACTTTAGTTAACAGTTGCAACCCACCATTCCTCATGTTCAAATTAGATCCTCTAACCCATAGAAGTACTACCACATGCCGTAACAAGGATAGCATCCTGCTTTACCACTTCAGTAAGTCGAGTGACTTTTCCATATCAAACAACTCGCTTAGCTATATGCTAGAACTTAGAGACATGCAACAGGCCTGATTTACATGCACTAGGAACAACAATGGTTCTATGCCAATGGAATTAGGATCATTTAGATCTCACATAATCATTTAACGAATAACTTGAATTGCTTCTAATTGGGAAAAATAATCATCTAGCCTTGCCTTATTAGCGAAATAAAACTAAAGATAATAAAAATAAAGAAAATAAAAACTGGAATTAGATTAAAAGGGACGAACAATATATAAAATAAAACTGAACTACCAACGAGGGACCTCTTCTACATAGGAGCATGTTCCTATTTATAGAAGGTAAAATAAAATAATAAAACTAATAAAAACAAATAATTACTAATCCTAATCTTTAAATAAAAGAGTTTAAATCATTCCTAATCACTTTTTTGTCCAGCTCTAAGAGATTAAGTCTAAGTAAAACTTGTCCTCATCCAATCTCCAAAACTGGCTAAGTGTTGTCGTTTTGATGTCTCTTATGCCCGCAAGCCTCATCAACTTTAGCTCACAGGAGTTTGAGTTTGACTTAACTTCTTCTTCCTTTAGGTCTCCAAAACACAGCTCTGACAGGTCATTTTGCCCAGTTTTATGGCTACAAGTGGTGTCCTGAAACTCCAAAATCCAAATAAGCTATAAAAACTCCCATTTAAGCATGTTTTTCTAAAACTCACAGTTTTGACCTGTAAAATACAAAATATACACAAGTCAACCATTCTAACAATTAAACTATGCTATAATGGGTGGTTTGTGGGCATAAAACATGATGTTTTGACGATCGATCAATAACCTGAATGTTGACTTAAAAAATAAAGATGGAAATATCAAATACATAAAAATTTAACATATAATAATATTTAAGAGTTAGTATTTTGAATATAGTGTACCTGATAAAACCAAATTGCTAGTAATTTATGTTTTGACTGTAGATATAATAAAGATGGATAATGAGGTCCTGGGTTAATATAATCTCTTTATTCTTGATCACGAGCCATATTGCAATTTATTTTATTGATAGAATAAAAAAAAAGTCATTTAGGTGGATGATTATTTTCTATTTAAAACATCATGGTAAAGTAAATAGTTATATATTTCATCCAACGAATATAGTATTAAAAATGCATAATATATATCATGATATATTATATTTAACAAAAACATTCATAAATATTAATGAAACAATATATGTCATAAATATTAATGTAGAAAAATACAATTTAGATAATGAAACAACACTTGTTATAAATATTAATGTAGAAACTACAAAACTAAGGTCAATGATAAGTTGAACATTACAAATGATTCTAATACT
Source organism: Dalechampia spathulata (assembly GCA_948192965.1). Lineage (NCBI taxonomy): Eukaryota > Viridiplantae > Streptophyta > Magnoliopsida > Malpighiales > Euphorbiaceae > Dalechampia > Dalechampia spathulata. The sequence goes on along the minus strand of CANYBF011012080.1, from coordinate 8,128 downwards.
AGTACACATATATTGGTTGTGTTTTAAGTTTATGGTTTCCTTCTCTTCTTCTTCCTTTCTTCATCTCTTTGAGTCTTAATAATCTCCATTGTCTTATCAATACAAATTATTGGATTATGGGCAAGACTAACGAATCTCACCATCAGGTATGGTGGCCATTCATTGCACCTAATTATCATACATCATATTACCGACATTAAGAAGGAGAGAATTTTATCTCATATGGCTTTTAGGATCATATGTATTATGGTCACCATTTGGCTATGCAATGATCCCTAATTTCTCTTGTAACCAAACCTATAAAATAGTGGTTAGATTAGATCTTATTAAATTTGTATGAATATGTACTAAAAATAGTACATAAGAAAAAGTCCATAGAATTAAGGATATATAAGTAGAAGTGGACTGTCGGAGAAGTGATTTGAAGAACCAAGTTTGATATTATTCAGACCAATGATTATTTTTGCTAAAACCATAGGAAATGGAGTCTTTCCTTGTTCTATTTGATTAATTATGGGTCATATCATTAAATTACCTTTAGCAAATGGTTGTACGAATAAAAATTATGCTTATCTTCCCTTATTTGCATTTCATGTCCATTTGCCTTATCCACTCTATGTTCCAATATTCTAATGCAATTTTCAGTATATGCATAGCCTTTAGTAATTGCATCAGTATAGTTATCATGATGCTTGTCAAATGTATCAACAAACTTGTCAAATAGCATTTGCATAATTGTTATGATTGGCATAACTCTAATTTCCTTCAACATCGCATTATATGCTTCAACATAATTAGTTATCATAACACAATGTCTATATCCTTTATCATATAAAAGAGTCCATTATTTTTTTGGAATTTTATCTAGCCATTCCTTTGATTGAGGATGCCTTTCTTCAAGTCATCTGATTAATCTGATAAACTTTTATCATTGATTCATTCGACATAAAACGTAGCCAACCATTACAAAATGATATTTTTTATGGAATATAAAATTAAAATCATAGAAAGTTTTACTTGCTTGTTCAATTAATTTCTTAATTGTAATGTTCTGGAACTTCGTGTGGTAGTTGCTAATGATATGATGAAGGCAATATCAATACAGATTACTATGCCACATATCTGCCTTCATGACATGTATGATCCCTATATATCGATTTGAAATGATATATATATATATATATCCTTGGGTCCATCACATACATTATAACATAACATTCTCATGAAGTATTCTCAATTCTCCTTATTTTCTTTTTCCACCAAAGCAAATGCAACTGGGAGTATATGGTTATTCCCATCCATAGCTTTTGTAGTCAATGACATGCTCCTATACTTTCCATACAAAAAAGTACCATCCACATACAAAACCAGCTTGCAATTTTTAAATCCTTTAATGTATAGTGCATATGCTTAAAACATCCATTTAAATTTATGAACACCTTGTACAAGTCAGTGATTAAGAAAATGTTCTTCACCCTCCAAATCCCACACATAACCTATGTTCTTTGTAATTGCAGCATTCAAGAAATGACATACTTGCAAGTAAGATTCATCCCAATCCCCCCATAGCAATGAAATTACCTTTTATTTATGAATTGGATGGACACTGCAACAATGAGGACTATTGTATCATGTAATTTCCCAGTAGTCACATAGCTTCTTCTTTGTTGCATGTAAATGCCAGCTACATGCATCAGTTTGACCATAAAATAAAGTTATATAGTTATGTTGTGTTTCATTGCTTCAAAATTTTCTCTTCACTCATATGGAATTGATCGGGTGTTACTTCTATCAAATTAATTCCTTACAAGCCACACGTTGGAATTATAATTTTATAGCAGTGGAAGTAAGGGTTGAATCCCACAGAGATGGCTTCACCTCACTTAATTCTTTGCATTTAAAAGTAAACAAAGTGAATCAGAAAGTCATTGAGATAAACGAAGAAACAAATAAAACAAATAAAATAAATTGTTGGAAATCAATAAAAGGTAATTCTCCCAACTGAAAGTATCAAGTATTCATTAAGTCGAGTGACTTTTCCGTATCAAACAACCCGCTTAACAATATGCTAGAACTTAGAAACATGCAACAGGCCTTATTTACATGCACTAGGAACAACAATGGTTCTATGCGACTCAGAATTAAAGATAATAGTGCTTTACCAATGGAATTAGGATCACTTAGATCTCACATAATCATTTAATGAATGACATGAACTACTTCCAATTGGGAAAAACAATCGCCTAGCCTAGCATCATGGGTGAAATAATCATAAACATAAAATAAAGAAAATAAAATCTGGAATTAAAAAGAATGAAATAAAAACCAAACTATAGTTATAAATGAAAAACTAGCTGACTAGGAACCCCTTCTGCATAGGAGCATACTCCTATTTATAGAAGGTAAAATAATAATTAAACTAATCAAAATAAATAAATAATAATCCTAATCTTCAGATAGAAGAGTTTGCATTGTTCCTAATCACTTTTTCGTCCAACTTAAGGAGATCAAGTGCAACTAAAACTCGTCCTCGTCCAATCTCCAAAACTATCCAGGCGTTGTCGTTTTGGTGTCCCACATGCCCGCAAGCCTTATCTGCTTCCAGCTTGCAGGTATTTGAGTTTGACTCAACTTCTTCTTCCCAAAACACACTGCTGACAGGTTGTTTCACCCCGTCTTATACCCGTAAGCGATGTCCCGAAACTTTAAAATCCAAATAAGCTCTAAAAACTCCCAATTAAGCACGTTTTCCAAAACTCATCATTTTTGACCTGTAAAATACAAAATGTACGCAAGTCAACTATTCTAACAAATAAATAATGCTAAAATGGGTGCTTTGTAGGCATAAAACATGATACTTTGAGGCTCGATCAAATACCCCCACACTTATCCAATGCTTGCCCTCAAGCATTCTTATGCCCATAACATTCTCTCTCATGCCCATAACAGAACCTTCCCTCAATAAAAATAGATAGCAAAACAAAATTAATACTATTTCCCAATTTTTCCAGCAAGACCATTCATCAAGAAAATTTAAGTAACCAGCAATTTCAACATAAATTCAAAGAGTTAGCCATAAAAAATCATTGCTTTGCCATTTTTTTTTCAAACCAAATTCATAAGTAGTTGGTAAAAAGATCTTGCTTTCATTTTGCCAATCATCCATTGCCCAACCTGCTTTTTTTCAATCATAAACTTCAAAATTTTGTAAGACAGGAAATATGAAACCCGAGATCAATAACGATCTAATTAAGGAGGATACTCTCCCTTTGCCAATGACTCCATCCACAAATCAGTTTAAGGAAAATTAGGCCCGATCCACCTAATTTTAATCTACAAAGGTGCAAAATTAAATTCCTGTCATAAGTGTTATTTTTTGAACTGAGAAACGGCTTTCAAAAGGGTAAAGTTCTCCCTACATTGGCTGCTCCGTACATAAGCCGCTTAAGGGGCTATGAATGCCATACCATACATAACCAGCCAATGTAGGTTTTTAACACTTATGTTCTTCTTTTTCCCTTATGAAAAAAAACAAAATTATCAGGCTAGGAATTTCAGTAAAACAAAACCAGATTTTTCAAAGTACCAACATAATATTCTTTATTTCAAGCAAAGCGCATCAATAACTATTATAGGCAAACACTAAGAATTCAATCAATTTTGCTGAAAGGTAAAATGATCCATTATAATAGAATATGCCAAGAGAAATCAGTAAATAGCATCAATTTCATCAGCGCAATATATTGAAAGAAGTTGGTCAATATACAAGCACATTAAGAAAAAACACAAAGTAAAATAAAACAAGGCACAAAATAAGGATAAATGCAGCAGCATTTGAATCAAGACCTGTCAAGATCAAAACATAGAAAAAATTAACCACAAGCAGATAGACAGCAATAGGAAAATAATACAGCAACAAAAAAAAGTAATGCAGCAGTAAAACAATAACCAAAACATCCCCCCCACACTTAGGACACATTATCCTAATGTGGGCATAACAGCACAAAAACAGACAGCAGCAATGAACAATTTGAAAAACAGAAAAGTGAGAACATTGCCTAGTGGGAAATTTTATGCTGCATTGTGCTCATCTCACTGCTACATTTCGAAAGAATGGCAAAGCTCACCAATCTCTGTATCCAATTCGTCCAAGCGTAAAAGAATCTGCCGCATGGACTCCTCCAAGGTTGCTGTCAGCTTATCGAGTTGCTTATGGAGGGAGTTAAGTTCAATTAGAATAGCAGCATCGGTGGGACCTGCTATTGGTGGTGTTGTTATGGGCATAGGAGAAGCTCCTATGACCGGCTTGGTTTTCCTGAAAACCCTTTCCTTTATGGCCACAATAAGCCCTGGTGTACAGAATTGAAAACCTGGCTCACCCTCCTTCTTCTGTAATAGCCCCATCTCATCCAGAGTATAGATGTCCAAAGGGACCAAATCAACTGCCTTGTGAAGGTTATGATGGGCAAGATTGAATACCTGAAGTTAGACAGCCGGATGGGTGATGATATGGCCCAAGATGAGCCTCTTCGAACTAGCTACAACAGCTCTAAATTGGGCGGCAATAAAACAACCAAGATTAACCTGCTTCTTGTGCACCATGCAATCTAGCAAAAATAGTTCCACCCATGTGAGGATGCCAGGTGAATCATTACGACAGGACAGACTGTATGCAATGAGTCTATGAAGATAGGTCAGGGAGCTGTAGAACAGATAACTATCTTTAGCTGATGCTAGATCGTATCTCTTGGTTGAAGCAGAGGCATAGTGCTCCCACAGGCCATCAGCATCACATTCAGCAGGCAAATCATAAAATCCCTCAACATACTCATTAGTCCTTAATCAATCAGACCCAATGTTAAATTGAATTCATCAATAGAAAAGGAGAACTGTTTACCCGTCAATCTGAATTGGATAACTTTAGGGCTGTCTAATCTGATGAGCTTTTCCTTGTCTAGCTTGTAAGTACTGTAGAACTCATACACCAGCTCATAGAAGACCGGGCATTGAATCTGGAAATACTTCTCCCAAACGGTTCCCTTGATGTGTTTGAAAATCGGCAGCTGCAATTTTTCAATGGCAGAGGGGTCCATGGATTTCCCTTGTACCACTCTCAAATTGATAACCTTGACAAACATCTCTTTATCTTCCTTAGAAAATTTTAGGTTTCCGTTAATCTTAGATAGTGGAGGGGGAAGTGTTCCATGCAATCTCTTGGCTCGCGCCCTTATGGGCATAACGTCGCCCGAAGTGACAGCAGCAACAGCTCCCCTGTTCACACTATTGGGCTCCTTACCCAATTCTTCTTCTTCAGCCTCCTTATCTTGTTCATCCTCCTGGTTTACCCCTGAGTCGGTGGTCATGGCTTCGATCAGCTTTTCTCCCAAAGTATCAGTACCATCATCCACAACCTTGGGTGGCAACCATGATTTTTGGAATTGCCGAGTAGCAGGTGGGTTCTTGCCGGTGTAGACTCTGAGTTCGGTAACCTTTGTATCAATAGTAGGTTTAAGTGACGGTGAGAATGGTGTGAGTCTCTTCATAACCGGTGGGTCTTCTTCTATTTCAATCGGCTCCTTCCCAGCTCGTCGTTTCTTGCTCTTGGAACCACCGCCTGAAGAAGCAGCTTAGGTGTGTACCATAGTGAAAGAAAATTGTTAGCTGAAAATGTGAAAGAAGGAAAAATTAGGTTAAGAAATTGGTAGAGTGTAATCTGCAGAAATAAAGAGAGGAAAGAGTTTTAAGTAGATTAAAATTCCTAAGTGCCCAAAACTCTAAGTTTCCCTCTTTCACTCTAACTCAAAATCATTTTTCCTGCCTCACCCAAAAACTTTTTTTTTAACTCATCTGTAAAATTCACCCTAGGTAAAAAGTAAAACTCTTTTACTGAGATAACTAAACAAATTACTACCTGCGGAATGCCTTACGGGCATAACGCGAATTAAAACGCAAAAGAGACAAAAGAAAATCAAAATTAAAGCCTGCAAAAACACCTTATGGGCATAACGCAGTAAAAGAAAATTCTAAAATAAACAAATGTAAAGCTGGCGAGATGCCTTATGGGCATAACGCACATCCTAAAAATAGAAATAAATAAATAAACAAAAAAAGAATTAGTTCTGGTTTTTAAAGTCCCAGCTCAATTTCCCACTCATTCTATTCATCTGTAGGTGATGTCAACATGATCTCACATGTTGAACGAGTGTCAAATCCTTCATAGAATGGTTTGAGATGATGGCCATTAGCCTTAAACTGTTTTATCGAATCAAGGCTCCAAATTTCGACTGCTCCATGGGGAAAAACCTTTTGAACCATGAAAGGTCCTATCCATTTCCTCCTCAATTTTCCTAGAAATAAATTCAGTCAAGAATTATAGAGCAACACCTTCTGCCCTACATGAGACTCTTTGTGCCAAATCTTCCTATCATGGAGCTTCTGTGATTTATCCTTATAGCTCCCCGTATGGTCATAAGCATTGGTCCGTATCTCCTCTAGTTCTTGTAATTGTAATTTTCTGTGGATCCTTGCATCATCCAAAGACATGTTAGATTGTTTTACTGCCCAATATGTACGATGTTCAAGTTCCACGGGCATATGACATGGTTTCCCATACACAAGATGAAAAGGTGACATTCCCAGTGGGGTCTTATAAGCCGTTCGGTATGCCCACCAGGCATCATCCAATCGTTTGCTCCAGTCCCTCCTATTGGGACTGACTGTCTTTTCGAGAATGGATTTAATCTCTCTATTGGTAACTTCAGCCTGTCCATTCTCTTGCGGATGATAAGATATGGTTATACGATGATTAACACCATACTTTCAAAATAAGGCAGCAACTTCTTTATTGCAAAAATGAGTCCCTTGATCACTAATGAATGCCTTAGGAACTCCAAACCTGCTAAACACATTGGATTTGATAAAGCTTACCACTGTTTTGGCATCATTTGATTTTGTGGCCTTAGCTTCAACCCATTTTGAAACATAATCCACTAGAACCAAAATGTAAATGTTCCTAAATGAAGGTGGGAAGGGTCCCATAAAATCCATACCCCAAACATCAAAAATTTCACAAATAAGGATTCCTTTTTAGGGCATCTCATGTCTTCTTCCCAAACTTCTAGACTTCTGGCATCTTACACATTATTTACAGAACTGGTAGGCATCTCGATGCAAGGTAGGCCAATACAGTCTACATTCTAAGATTTTCACGGCTGTCTTCTTATGCCCATAATGGCCTCCACAAGCACTGCTGTGATAAAAGTGTAAAATGGACTGGATTTCATTCTCAGATATGCACCTTTAAATAACCTGATCTGCACAATGTCTCCATAGATATGGATCATGCCTTGTAAGTTCATCAGGAAATTGCCTGGAACATAAAAAATTGACAATGTCAGCATACCAAGGTGATTTTGTAATTACACTTAAAGCAATTTCATTAGGGAATTCATTAAAGAAATCATCAGGTTCAATGTTGGGCAATCTGCTCAAGTTATCTGCAACCAAATTCTCACATCCTTTCTTATCACGTAGTTCCAAATCAAATTCTTGAAGTAGAAGGATCCATCGGATTAAAGGTGGTTTGGCCTCCTTCTTTTTCAGCAAATATTTTAAGGCTGCATGATCATAAAAAATTAGAACTTTAGTTCCTAATAAATATGATCGAAATTTCTCTAATGTAAACACTACAACATATAGCTCTTTTTCCGTCGTGGAATAATTAGGATGGCATCATCTAGCATCTTGGAGGCATAGCTGATCACATGAGGATCCCTCCTATTTCATTGCCCAAGTACCGCTCCAACAGCAAAATTGCTGGCATCATACATAATCTTGAATGGTAAACTCCAATTGGGTGGCTGCATAATGGGTGTTGAAATGAGTGCCTCCTGTAAGAGTAGGGCATCCCGGACGCGGGAGCCCAGCACGCTGTTCGGCGTCAGATGCCATGGTGCTTGCTCTCAATGGCGTATCCCATTTTAATTTATGAAAACAATGCATTTTATGATGTGGAGTCACCACCTAGTTTGTTTTGTCAATTCAATTGAATGACTAAAAGAAAACTAGGAAATAAAACCCGGGCCTTCCCGTGTTGGAAAGCGGCCTGAATTTCTTCAGAGTTTGGGTT
>CANYBF011012011.1:0-31096 GCA_948192965.1 Dalechampia spathulata | reverse complement strand
ATTCATCATTATTCATAATTGACATGGAAAGTATATTATCAATATTACATGATTTATAAATGCCATGAAATTTTATATTATAAATTTTGTTATGTTATATATTGCATGATTTTTATAGCACCACTGAGTTTTATACTCAGCATTTGTCAAATGATAAACGTAGGAACAAGCCAGGCTGCGGGAGAGAAACGTTAGTGGCAGCAGCAGGACCAACAACTCCAGTGTGGTAATAAAACTATTATGGACTTCTTATAAGTTAACTGTGCAAGTTCTATAGAAGTACTTCGGCAGTACACCTAATGTTGTTAAATTATAAATTTGTATTAATGTGTGTTAAATTATTGTAAAAAAAAATGGCATGTAATTTATAATAATTCTTTACCTTTATGAAGGACTGTATCAAACGAGTTAAATAATTATAAAAAAATTAGTTATCCTTTGATGGATGATTATAAATTTTTAGTATAGAAAATTTTATAATCATTCTTTGGGAGCATGTTACGCAGCCAAAAGACGTGACACCCCCTCAAGTTGGTGTATAACAATCCGTCATGCCCAACTTGTTAATCATACTGTGAAATACCTTGCTTGATAGTACTTTGGTAAGTACATCTGCTAGCTGATCTTCTGACTTCATATGTTGACAGCAAATAACTTTTGTATCAATTTTCTCCTTAATAAAGTGTCTGTCAACCTCTACATGCTTAGTACAATCATTCTGAATAGGATTTTGTGCAATTTCGATAGCTACTTTATTATCACAATAAAGGCACATTGCCTTAATAAAATCTATTCTCAAATCTTCTAGGACACGGGAAATCCAAAGCAATTCATAGATTCCATGTGCCATTCCACAAAACTCAGCTTCAGCACTTGATCTAGCTACAACCTTCTGCTTCTTGCTTCTCCACATAACAAAGTTACCTTCTACGAACATAAAGTAACCTACTGTAGACTTCCTCGTAGTCTGGTCTCCTGCCCAGTCTGCATCTATGTACCCTTCAACGATCAAACTTTTATTCTTTGCAAAAAAACAAACCTTTCCCAAGAGAACCTTTTAGATACCTTAGGATTCTATAGACAGCTTCCATGTGTTCCTTGCTTGGCTGATGCATGAACTGACTAACCACGCTTATTGCATACAATATATCAGGTCATGTGTGAGACAAATAGATTAATCTCCCAACTAACCTTTGATAGCACCCAACATCAACTAAACTTTGATTCGGAAAGATTCCAAGCTTATGGTTCGTCTCCATGGGCATTTCTACAGGCTTACAATCAAGCATACCAGTTTCTTTTAAAAGGTCCAACATATACTTCCATTGGGAGAGTGCAACTCCTTCATCAGTCCTTACTACCTCAATGCTCAAAAAATACTTTAGCTCCCCCAAGTCTTTCATTTTGAATTCCGCTGCCAAGTATTCATGTAGAAGTTTCATCTCATTATAATCATTGCCTGTTACTACCATATCGTCTACATATAAAATTCAAGCTATGGTTTTACCTTCTTTGTGCTTGGTAAACAAAGTATGGTCTAAACCACTTTGTTCATAGCCAAATGTCTTCATCGCCATGGATAATCTACCAAACCAAGCTCTCAGAGACTGTTTTAAACCGTACAGCAATTTCTTCAACTTACACACCTTGGTGCCATTTAATGAATCCATTTTCACCCCTGGTGGCAAATCCATATATACTTCTTCCGCTAGCTCCCCATTCAGAAAGGCTTTCTTCACATCAAACTGTCATAGTGGCCACCCTCGATTCACAGTAATAGAAATCAAGATTCTTATGGTGTTGAGCTTCGCCACTGGAGCAAAAGTTTCCTGATAGTCTACTTCATACCCTTGGGTATATCCCTTAGCAACAAGCCTAGCCTTGTACCTATCAATACTCCCATCCGCATTAAGTTTTATGGTATATACCCATCTACACCCGACTATTTTCTGGACAATTGATCAACAATAAATGCATATGATTTGGACAGATTTTGTGTCAAGACATGATTACTTATGGGGTATTTAGTATTCATTTTCAGGTCAGGCTCATATTGTTTCTTTGGCACACCTTTGTTGGGTCTTTAAGGGTATTTCAAAGTAGAAATAACGGGTATTGGTTTAACACTAGAAGTGTTAGGCTCAGAATTAGAAACATCATAATCAAATATGGAAGAATCAAGATCAGAGGGTACCTGATTATTCTGACTCAGCTCTTCAGTAGTTGGTGTTAAAGGAGGGAAGCTAGTATTATCATGATCATCTAAATTTGGCCAGTCTCTTTCAAGAGGAATAGCTTCGACTTCTTCTATTCTTCCATTAGCTAAATGTGGGTCGGTTCTAGCTATGTCCATTTCGGTACCACCTGCAGTGTTGTCTATTCCATATTCTAATGACATATTCTCGTTACGACAACTCTCCCCCTGAAGGGAAAAAGTTGGATCATCTTTGTGATAATAAGGCTCATTTTCCCTGAACGATACATCCATATTGATGTGCAACTTCTGTAATTATGGATCATAACAACAACAACCTTTCTGGGAATTCGAATATCCGACAAAGACACACTTGGTAGCATATGAATCCAGCTTATTGCGCAAAGGTTTTGGACCATGGATAAAAATAGTACAGCCAAAAATCCTAGGTTCAAGATTCGGTATATGATGAGTTTTAAAGAAAGAGTTTAATTTTTGCTGCGAGGTTTAGAAGTCTAGCACACGTGAAGGTGTATGATTTATGAGGTACATAGTAGATTTAACTGCTTCTCCCCAATAAAACCTTGGCATATTCATCCCAAATAAGGAGGCATGGATTACTTCAAGTATTTGTCTATTTTTTTATTCTGCCAAGCCATTCTATTGAGAAGCATATGTGCATGAGGTATGATGCCTAATTCCCTATTGAGTCAAAAATTTCTTAAGTGAACTGTCCATAAACTCCATAGCATTATCAGTTTGCCACACCAAAATAGGCACCTGGTATTGAGTATGGACCATATTCTGAAATTCATAAAAAGCATCATAAACACCACTCTTATTACGAAGCAATGCGATCTAAGTCATATAAGTACATTCATCAATAAATGTGACAAAATACCTTGCATTGGATAAAGAAGACAATTTGGCAGAACCCCAAACATCTGAATGTATGACAGCAAAAGGTTGCACACTTTTATTAGAATTCGGCAAATAGGGAACACGATGACTTTGTGTAAGTTCACACACATCACAAGAAAATATTGATTCATCGAAGTTCAAGAATAATTAAGGTTTTAATTTCCTAAGGTAACTAAAAGACAAATGTCCCAGACGACGATGCCATAACCAGACATTTTCTTGAGCTTTTGCCTTACTATCCATAAGATGTACCTGACTAACTTTTCAATCCCCATCCTTCGTTAAATTCAGATAATATAGCTTACCTCGTTTAACACCATAACCAAGAGTCTTGTGAGACAGAATATCCTAAAAAACATAAAAAGATGGCCAGAAAGTTACAGTACAATTAAGAGAGGACATGATTTGGCCTACTGAGAGAAGATTCGACTCTAGGGAAGGAACCACTAATACTGTGTTTAATTTAAGATCTTTAGATAAAGCAAGAGAACCTGCACCCATTACTGGGCATTCATGTCCGTTTGCGTGTTACGGTGGAATGAGAAGATGAGAAGAAAGATTGTAATTTATTTGAATTTCCAATCATATGATCTGATGCACCTGTATCAATTATCTAAGCATTTGGCCTAGAAAAGGTAAAGAAAGCATGTACCTTACCTGCACCACTTGAGTGAGCAATGCGAGCTACGGGAACTTCATCTTCTTTCATAACTACCTCACCCATCATTGCTGTTCCACCCATCATTGCTTTTCCAGTAAGTTTCTTCCTTGGCTTCTTAGAAACATCCCACCACTTAGGATACCCGATGATTTCATAGCATTGTTGTTTGGAATGTCCTGTCTCACCACAATAGTCACACACCAAATTATTTATCTTCCCTGAAGGTGGTTTTTGAGTCTTTCCATCTCCGGAGAGTGATCCGTGATGAATCTGCAATGCTGCATGTTCAGGAACTCCTCCCATAGTTTTACGCTGTTGATACTCACACCTAACATAGGCATACGTGCTCTCCAGATCTAACTTTGGATCCTTCCGTAATATTTCCCCTCGAACCTGATCAAACTCAGAATCCAATCCACTTAAGAAAATATGGACATGGAGTCTGGCCATTACTGAATGTAACGTGACTACACGATCCACTGTGTTTTCTTGTGCGGTTGTTTGATGATCAATCTCCTGAAAGATAGCCATGAGTTCAGAAAAATATGTGGACAGTGGTCGGCCCTCCTGTCGAATAGAGAAAGATTTTTGGTTGAGTTCAAACAGCTTCGTTTCATCAGATCCATCATAAAACATCTTTGATACAGCCTCTCAAACTTCTTTTGTTGTTGACAAGCGAATGAATCGCTGCATAAGAGATGGAGACATAGAGTCGATGAGCCAACTATTTACCTTCTAGTTCTCAGTAATCCATACGGCATAGTTCGGATTAATAGCCCCTGGTTGCGTTTCGACTCCAGTGAGATATCCAGTTTTATTCTATGCTCTAATTCGCATCTCCATTAATTGAGACCATAAAGGGTAATTGGTTTCATCAAGAATGACACTGGTTGGGAGCGTAGCATTCTCTTGTTGAATAATAATTGACTGTGGTGGTAATGGTTCAATGCTCATGGTGTTTCGTTCAAGGGAGGGTATTTCGATTTCGAAAAAAAAAAGATTTTTAAGGTTTATGAGACTAGAATGTCTCTAATACCATGTAGTTTCAATTCGCTAAAGAATTCAGTTCTTTTATTCTCTGTACCAAGGTATTTATACAAGAAGTTTTCTACAAAGCATAAATAACTACTTCTAAACTACTTTATCTCCACAGCTGGTGTACCTTATTCTGTTACAACAAACACGGTTATAGCTAACTTCCTAAACTAAATTCTACAAAATCTTTTATATATTATATAAGTTTACTATGTTTATGTTTATAGTACCATTGAGTGAAATACTCAGCGTTCGTCATTTGATGGATGCAGGTTAAAAGATGGATCGAAAGCACGGATTGTAAAGCACCAATTCAGCAGGACTTCCCTTAAGGCAAGGACTTGAATTAGACTAAAGTTTATAAAATATTATTAAGTAATTAAAATAAAGATTAAGATAGTAAATAAATATATGTAATGTGAGATTAATATTTGAATATGTTTCCGCAAACTAAAACATAATTGGTTTCCATTTGAATATGTTTCCATAAAAAATTTCATATTTGAATATGTTTCCGTAAAAAATTTCATATCCCTTGTGGGGTAATTAATGGTATCCATTTAATTGGTAATCATTAATTACTTTACGGGAGCATGTCGCGCCACGGTAAGGCATGACACTAGGTAAAAACTTTTCTATTTTAATTAAAAGCATTTTAACAAAACTATTTGCATTAATTGCTTAGAGTAATAGACTCCTATTGTAAGAGAAGCATATTTACTGTTGAGGATTCACTTCTTCAAGTAAGTAACTTGTTTAATTATGTTATTGAACATCTCTCTCTACTATCACTCTTGTTCTCTTAAGCTTCATTTATTACCTTACTTTGATTTCTTTATATTGGGTTGGTGAGAGCTATTAATTGGTTTTTATCATTGTAATTAAGAGTAGAATCTTATGATATTGATCTTGATTGTAAAGGTTTGAGTGTGACCCTTGAAAACACTAGGGTTCTATTTCTTATTTAAGAAATTCCTTTTATAATTATGAAAAATTTTAATGGAACCCTAATTTGATACTTAGAAGAGTGGACATAGGCAATTTATGTTGCCTCTTAGGATTTCAATTATTATATGTGAACTCCATTAGTGGTAGATATATATTTTAACTACCTTCCCATTCAAGAACACATGCTCACAACATATTTTCTAATATTTGTATAATCCTCTCAAATGGGTCATCTATCTATCGATGAAAAGTTGTATTGAAGTGTACACTGGTTCCTAAAGCTCTTTGGAAACTCCCCTAAAATTTTGAAGTAAATCAAGTTTCCCTATCTGATACTATGGATACTAGAATTCTATGTAGTCTAACAATCTCCTGTATGTATAGTTCTCCTAGCCACTCTAGTCCATAATCCATCCATACAAGTAAGAAATATGCTAACTTTATTAATTTGCCTACTATTACCTAAACTGCATCATATTTTTCTTGTGTCAAAGGTAACCTATTACAAAATCCCTAGTAAATCGCTCTTATTTCCACTCTGGTATAGGTAATGGATTAAGCAAACCAGCTGGTACATGATGTTCTATTTTTATTTACTGACAAGTCAAGTATCGAGCAACATATTATATGATATCTTTCTTCATCCTTGACCATTAATAGTGTTGATTCAAGTCTCTATATCACATCCATCATATTTCTTAATATATTTCATTATAATCATGAATACAAGATTGATATGCTAGAATTAGTTATATATGACTTAAATGGTTAACTTAGTTAATAGAGTAATAAATTAATGAAATTAGTTTTAATATTATATATAAATTATTATTAAATTTAAATTATTATCTTAATGAGTGAGTATGTATGAAGGAAAGTAATGGTTGAGATAATAAAAATTATTAAGTGAAGTCATGTTAGATAAATTTAATGTGTTATGAAAGGAAAATGATAGTGAACTATAAAGAATTTACTATAAATGAAAATTTGTTTAATGAGCAATTATATTATGAATCAATGAAAATGTTTGAATTATGTAATGAAATGTACTAAAAGATTTGGAAATATTTTAGTTATTTAAAAAGAATATTTATGAGGAATAAGAAGTTAATGAGCTGAGGTATGTTAGCAGATGGTTAAAATGATAATAATTATTATTATTATATAATAAAAAAAACATGATGCGCTTATGAGATAAGTTGCCCAAGGAAGGGATGAGGGGTTGAACTTTGTGTGGCGGTTGCACCTCTGAAAGCTACTAGGAACCAAATGGATAAATGAATTATTTCCAGCTCATCATGAGAATTGCCTTCCATAATAATAAAGAATACAATTAGCAAGAGGAGAAGCAGAAGCATAAGTCTCCCTTGATTGCTAAAGGAATAGGATTTCATAAGAACAACCAAATCAAGGTAAGAATGATTCATGTTTAAATATTAATTTGAATGCTACTTTTGGCAATGATGTATGTATAATCTGGAAAAAAAAGATTTAAGAACAGAAAAAAGAAGTGTTTATGGTGCATGATATACATAGATATGTTATATATAGGAGGTTGAAATTAAAGTTACTAGAGGGCTGGTTGGTAAGTGAATTGTCTTAAATTTAATGACCCCTAAATATCTATGTTATCAATAAAAAATTAGCACTTATACGCGTGGTTATATTAAAAGATTCAGATGAGTAAGCTGGTCACCTATTCTATTACAATATATGTTTGGATAGGAAGTTAGAAATAAGTAATGGATGTATTATGAATTTAAGTTTGGGTGTCAAAGTATACAATCTTGTGCCCATTCATGCGTACTCTATAAATTAATATTATGTTTCTAATGGAATGATTTATGGGAAATGGTAACGGTGACATACAACTAAAAAACGTGATAGGACCAAATGAATCTAATGATTTCCAGACATGATTTTCCAAGTGTTTAATGTTTCATGAGGTCATCTAGTAGAAAAATTAAAGGAAATTCAAAGTAGAATGATGCCACTACTCATTTATCTATTAGCTTGTGAAACTTAATCACTTATATTAAAGACTAATGGACTGATTAGATTTACTAAAATCTAAGGTGGATTTCTTTGTGAGCTTGATCATAACCACCGAGTATATCATCTAACTTGAGGGAGGATATTGCATTCATATTACACATGAAACATGATTGCTGGTATATGTTGAAAGGAAATTAATGTGTGATGATTTTCTATTGTTTTGAAACTTGAATGAAATGTTTGAGTTATACGTTATGCATCTAGGAAGAGGTAATCAATGATTATATATATTTGGTGCATGCTGTAAAGTATAACTATTATGATGAAGTTAAGAATTGGTCATGTTTGTAACATAAGTAGAAAGGAGAATTGATTGGGTAACAGTATGTAAGAATGCATGTAATTATGTATGTATTGGATCCAATTATATTGATTGCAAGAGACAAACTTCTTGTCCATTTAAAAGGATATGATGAGGAAATATAATGAGTTGTTATATACACATAAGTCAAGGATTAGAATCAAGTATGCTGCTTGATCAAGTAAGTCTTTTCAATGCATGATTTATATGAAGATTGCAATGCCACATGTAATATATAATTGAAGTACGATTTATTAATGTACTGAAGCAAATTTATGGGAATGAATGAACATGGGTGAGGTGGTTTATGGTATTCCACAGGTGGTAGAGTTTGCAAATGAGACATGGACCAGCCCTGAATATGAATCAACTAAGGCTAGAAAACTAGGATATGAAGTGCGCATATCTTTTTATGTTTGAATATGTGGTATTATAATTTTATATTTGATAATTGAACCCAACATTCATTTATTTTAGCATGTTTGAAATGAACATATAAATTACATAAGCATCCTTAAGTACATTAAAAGGGATAAGGTGACTATTTATGAGATACCTATACCTAGAAGTTAAAAATTAGACTCACCAAACCTTTCCTAATAAATAAGATGCAAGGTTATAAAATACAAGATCACATACTCAATGATGCTATAGTTGGTTAGTGTAGTGACATGACCTCCCTTGTATCCACTTGATCAATGCTTAACTTAAAAGGAACAATAATGAGTATATTAACGGTATAGGCCATCTGTATAAGGTTACTCAATTCCAAGAAGTAAAGGATGATGTAAGTAATTAAAATGGGTATACAAATGAGAAAAATTGACTAAAGAGATTAATGCATCAAAAGTTAAGTCATAAATTAAAATGATATATATAATTGTTTTAATTTATATGATATGGGATTCATGTATAATAGATAGTGATGAGAGTCAAATTATTATTTATGATTTACAAACAAGGCAAGTAAAAATAGGTTTACAAGTAAACAAAAAGCATACCTAAATGTAAATACTTTATAATGAAATTTATTATTTAATCAATACTTATTGATGGCTTAATTATTCAATTTTGAAATACAATGATGGGATAAGAATTATCTAACAAGTTAGTTATATTTACGATACATTGGCAATGTTGGGTTCATGGCACATGTAGTGTTTATGCTATTCCATTATAATTCCTTAAAAAAAAAAGAAGACAGGTAAAATAAAGATTTGTATGAAGTTACATTTATTGTGATAACATTTTAGTTTATAATTTAAATATTATGCACCCAATACTAATGAGTTTATCTAGAAATAACATTCTATTAAGTTAAAGTATAAACTATATAATAGATGTATAATTTACACTCGTAAAGAGTTATATACGTAGTTGATATGTAAACATCAAAAAAAAGACCTATTGGGTTTGTATTGTTAGTATTCACTATATAAGTGCATAACTGCAAGTGAAATATAAATATATCATGAAAGGATAAGGATGATAATAGTTGTACATATTAATTTTCTATGCTTATTATTTATTAACTTAATAAGTGTGAATATAAGCTAATTGGTAAGTGGAAAAAAATTAAATTAAAGTTACAAATTGAAATGTCTGTGTATATATATTAAAGTTCTATAAGTGAGATTCACAAGTAAAATGATAGGCTTGCTTAATACAAGCATATTATCGTGAAAATGTTCTGAATGTCTTAAATAACATTCACTTATTTCAAACCTATGATATATTTATATTAAAAATGCTACTAATGTAAAAGTGAGATGATATCATGCAAAAGCATACATGATAAAGTCATGCATCATCATGATCAACATGACAGTATAATGAAACAAGGGAGGCATTATTATTTATACAATAAAAGAAAGTGACAAATGACTATGACTTGAGGTTGTTGCAATATTGACCCCTTCCTCCATCAGGTTGGCAGGTTATGATATTGATCTCTTGCTAATAATTATTACGCTAGCAGGTTGTGATATTGATCCCTCATCAAATGTTATGATAGATGTAATTTGATCTCTATCCAATACAAATAGTGTATAATCAAATATAAAGATTGATGTGATCACAAAGGGATGATGAAATTACAGAGAACAGAGGAATGCAATTCATATTTGCATCCATTATCAAATAGCATATCATTGCTACAAAAAAAAAGGGAATGCAATTCATATCGGCACTCATTGACATAAAGCATATCACTACCATCCTATTGATGTTCAGAGTGATATTATGGTTAAGCCATAAAAATAGTATAAAGAGTTATCCATAGAGAATTTCTATAGTGATATTTCATTATTGATTATTTAATTAATCAACTACAATATTTATTATGAAAATGTAAGTTATGATTGTTCATTAATTATTTTTATTAATTATTTTTATTTATTATAAAAATATAATGGAGTTTTATTCACAGTATAATTATTACTAGACATCATTGAGTTTATACTTAGCATTTATCATTTGATGAACATAGGTCAGAGTAGTTTTGAGAAGCATCCGGATTAGTGAGGCACCAACATAGTCAAGATACTCAAGATCTTGTATGATCCTCGAAATACACTTTTGGAAATATAACATATTCCTAGTAGATGTTATTATTTATGCAACTATCATTGTTTAATTATGAGCAGTAAAATATTTTATGCTTGTATATCAACAGAGAGGTTTAAATTACCTAATGTGTGGCTTATCTAAATTTTATAAATGATATTTATGTACAAAAGGTTGTTTGGTGGCATGCTAAAATTTTATGTGCAGATATTTTACCTGAATAGGTGACAGGACAAAGCCACAAGTTATAAAAAAATAATTATAAATACAGACTGGATATATCCCATCGTTGATGTAAAAAAAATTTCATAGATCTTTTGTAAAGTTATTAATCAATTTTTAATTATATGATTTTTATTAATCATTCTATAAGAGCATGTTTCACCGATTGGGTGTGACACTTTGTATATTTTTATGCTCCTTAAATGATAAGAATATAGTGAATCATAGGCTTCCTAAAGTATATATCTCCTCAACTATTCATTAGTAGGTACAAACCTATTTTTATACTATAATAGTTCATCAGAATGAATAGAATAGTTTGCTTGTTCACCTGTCTGTACTTTATGCATCTATTTCTAATACTCTTCATCAACTATCACACCCTCTTTTATATGGTCAACCAATATTGGCTTCACCTATAATTGTGCAAGTATACTATCATTTGGTTGAAATTCAAACAAAGCATCCAATCGTTGCACGTCCTGAACTAACACCAATGGTGTAATCTGTAAACTAGCAAATCCTTTCCTGCTAAGTGCATCTGTTACCATATTAGCTTTCCATGGATGGTAATCAATCAAGCAATCATAGTCTTTAATTTGTTTTATCCAGTGCCTCTACCTTAAATTTAGCTCCTTTTATGTGCCCAAATACTTTAGACTTTTGTGATCTATATAAATGTAATATTTCTCTTTATATAAATAGTATCAGTAAACCTTCAATGCAAATAATATAGTTGCTAACTCTAGATCATGAGTCGGATAATTTCTCTCATGTGTTTGCAACTATCTAGAAGCATATGCTATCACCTTCCAGTTTTTCATCAATACATAACCTAATACATTCAAAGATGCATCACTATATACCATGTATGCTTTACCTGGAGTAGGTAAAGTTAGCTCTGAAGCTTGAGTTAGACATTCTTTCAATCAATCAAAACTCCACTAACATCTTTTTAGTCCATTTAAATAGAACATCCTTCTGAAACAGTTGAGTAAGTAGAACAGCAATCATAGAAAATCCCTTAACAAATCTTCTATAGTAACTAGCTAAACCTAGATAACTATGGACTTTGCTAACATTTTTTGGTGTTTTTTTTTCAATTAGTAAATGCTTCAATTTTACTAAGATCCACTCAATACCATTTGTTGATATCACATGCCTCAAAAAAAACACTTGTTTTAGCCAGAAATCACATTTAGTTTTGACATAGAATTCACATAGTTAATCTACATTAGTTTAGGAGTTAATCATGTTTATTTTAGTTTACATGCTTTATATAGGTTATAGATTCATTTTCATGCATTAGAACTTTAGTTTAAGTCCTTAGGTCATGTGGTATGGAACATTAGTCTAGTTGGTCACGTTTTACATTTGAAAAACTCAAATTTCATGTTAAAACAAGTCTTACATGACTTGTGTAAAAGGCCACATGAATTGTGTAAGAATTAGCCTTTCTATCTAATTTAGATTCATTATTTCCTCTCTTAGCCGAACTTTACACAAGTCATGTAAGGTTCTACATGACTCGTGTAAAATTTGGCCTCTCATGGTTTTTCCCCTACTTTTCATTTATTTTGAGATTCACACGAGTAGTGTAACTTTTACATGACTCATGTGGCTCATTTAGGTCACTTATTTGCACTTTAATATCAGCCATAGGATTATAAGATCAAAGGGTAAGGATTAATCTAGGGTTTGTTAAAGAGAATTAGAATGGGGATTGATGGTTTCATCATTCATTCATGTAGAGAGCATTAAAATAGAATTAGGTTAAGGTTTAGAGAGAGAGAGGGAAGAGGAGATGAATCTTATATGAATCGATAATTAATCTTCTCTTCTATTTTCTTTTTCATTGTCATAGCCCTTTCATCAAGATGTTGAGGAAGCAGCTAAGGAGGAATCGAGAAGAGTATAAGACAGAGTAGCAGGAGCAACAGAACTGTTCAAGATTCTCTTCATCTCCATCTCTTTTTATTTTAGTTTTGAACATCTATTACAATTTTATTTTCTTTATTATTCATGTTCTTTTACTTTATTTATTTTTCAATTATGATTTGATAGTAGTTTTAGGGATTGGATGATGATTTGAATAGATTTAATTCCTTTATATTATGAATCCATTTACCTCTTTATGTTCTTAAGATATGATTTATGCTAATGATGTTTTATTGTTAGAACGGGCCCTTTTAACATGAAAATGTTGAACTAGTTCTGTTAATCACTTTGAAAGAAGGTTTAACTTAACCAAACGATCTTAGGAATATCAAATTGTAACTACCTAGATATAGGAGTTAATTAATTTCAAGGCATAAAGTGTAGTAAATGAACTTAATCGCTGAAGTTAATCTTAGCAGTCACGAAAGTAGGGTATTAGTTTAGCTTTAATAGGTAAAGACTCTTTTGAAAGAAAGAACTTTGCATCTGAGCACGACTTTGAAGTTGGTAATTGAATTAATAATGACAGGTTTAATCTTTATTCATCATCATTCATCCCTATGATTAATTATACATTATGTATACTATGGTAGTTGGTCAGTGATTTTAGTTGATTAAATAAATTATAATGTTGAATTGCCTAGATAATCGACAAAATCAATAGCTAGTACTTAGCTGCTCTTGGTCCCAAAGAATGATACCCTTAAGCTGTACTCGCGATCCGTAATCTTGTGATGGTGTGACATATTAAAATACACCTATTTACACGCCAACAGTAATAACTTATCTTAAGTGACAAGTTATTTTTTAGTCTAATTAATTAAGCAAGAAACAACATAAACTTATTTCTTTATAATCGTTTATCATCATTCTATTGCATGTTATTATTCTTCTTGATTAATTATTTAAATACTCTTAATTTCTTAAGTGTGTATATATATATGAAGCTTTAGTATCTCACTATTAATCATTCCTTAATCACCTTGATAATATATTTCAGTTAAATTACTAATAAAAATTAATATCTATATTTGTAACAAAATAATTTAAGCACTAGTTATGTTTATTAACCATTGACCTTATTTAATTAATAATTATTCTAATATTCTTGATCATCATAACCTTAAATTATAACTTAATGTAATTACGATCGTAATTAAAATAATAATAATTGGAGTGGATGTGACAACCATTAAGATTGATTTTGACTTTATAAGCCTATTTAGAACCTATGGTAGTTTTATGCAAAGGCAAAGAATTTAAAACCCAAGTCCTATTTTTCTCCAAAACTATCAATTCTTCATCCATGGCATGCACCCATCGAATGTCATTTTTAGCTTAATTATGAGAAAAATGCCTAGATATAGATGAATCTAAAACATACTAGCCACTAATAAGGAAATTAAGATAAAGGATATGGTTTTCCAAATAAAGGTTTAATGATAGGTGTAAAACAAGTAAAATAATGATTTACATGGTAATCATTGAACCAAAGTGAGGGTTTATGAGATCATTAAATTTATGGGAAGGTAAAGAATGATATGAAGATGTAGGAAGGCTAAGTGTGATATTATGTTCAAGTATGGGAGGAGAAGGATAAGAACCATGGATGTAAGAGGAAAAATAAAAGAATCATCATTATAAGAAAAAGAAGGAAAAATATTCTCGAAGAAAGTCACTCCATGACTTACAAAAAGATAATGGTTAGATAAATCATAAAGCTTGTAATCCTTTCAAGTAGAAGAAAAACCAAGAAACATTAATCTAATACTATAAGAATCAAACTTGTACTAAGAAGGGGAAAAGTAAAGAGCATAACAAAATGAACTAAAATGCTTAAGAGTAAAATAATAAGGTGGCTTTAAGAAGAATTTTTCATAAGGGGACTTCCATGCCAAAAGTTTTATAGGCATGTGATTAATAAGATAAGTAGCATGAAGTAAACACTCACCCTAAAAATATTTAAATAAATGAGCATGAATACATAAAGCCCTTACAATCTCTAATAAATGTCAATGCTTGTGCTCCATAACACTATTTTATTATACAACATAAGTATAAGTATGTTGATACAAAATTCCATAAGACTTGAGAAAAGAAGAAAGGGGTTGATTGAAAAATTCAACATTATTACCAATTTAAATAATCTAAACTTGTGTTTAATATTATATGAACTATTTGCATGAAATGAATTAAAGTATAAGCACTTTTATGGATATAAGATAAAAAAAAAGATATATCCATATGATATAAGTATAATCATCGATAATTGTAAGGAAAAAATGATAATTTTGAAGGGAAGTGACATGAAAAGGTCTTTATAGATCTATATGTTACAACTAAAAAGAGTGAGGAGTCTTAATGATAAAATGAGGAAAATAAGTCCTATATTACTTAACTTGTGGACAAACCTAACATTCAAGATTGTAAGAAGGAAGAACATTGAACTGAGAAGCATGATAATTCTAGCTTACCCAAGTCTAGCATGCTAAAGATACGCAGCATTATGAGATAAAGAATCTTGGGTGATAAATTAACAAATTTCCTCTTTATTGATATTGATATTGAATGAAAAGGAAATGGTGTTTATAAATGAATCAACTATAAGAAAAGTAGGAGATGTTACATTGGAAACATCATAAGAATTTGTCAAAGCTAAGACAACATTAATCTTCCAAACTTGAAAAAACTAGACAAGATGGTAAAAAAGTGAACTTAAGATTAGCCTCACGAACTAACTTACAAATAGAAAGTAGATTATACTTTAACTGTGGAATGTGACATACATTTTTAAGGACAATGTGAAGTTCTAATTGAATATGGCCAACCAAAGTTACTTGAATAGAATGATCGATTAGTAAGCAAACATGTATTGCAAAGTGACTTGAATAAGAAATAAGTTAGTATTATATGTCATATGGATAGAATCAATACTGACAAAAGCATAAGATAAGAGCATACTTACGAAGGTTAAGGGATTAGATGGTATCTATTGAACTAGGCCTGTGAATTATTCTATGCAAGTGTTAGTACTAATAGTGTCAAGGGCACCTTAGCCTTTGATGAAGTACAACATCCTAGCAAGCATGTGACCAAGTTGCTAATAGCTTTGGAACTTTTTAGTCACTCCCTAATTAATAGTAGTGTAATGATTACAACTAAAAGGAAGTATTTTTAGTTATGCTATTACATGAGTTTGTTATCATTTACCTTTATTCCTTTGTACCATTGAGGATACCCTATCAACTTAAAACATCCTTTTTAAACATGCCCATTCATTTTGCAATGATCACAACATAATCATGTATCTTTACTTCTCAAAGTGTTAAGAGCATTTTTCCTTGCAAGCCATTATCTCGTCGAACACACATAAGTTTAGCTAATAATGCCAAATTATCTTGGGAAGTATTTAATACATCAATTGCTTACCTTTGTTTTTCAACAATTAATAACATAGAATATGCCTTATTCTTATTTGGTAAGGGATCCATAAGAAGAATTTGACCACATATCATCATTAAGGCCCATAAGAAATTGCAATAAGTTATCTTATGAACTTATCTCAACAATATGACTAACAAATGACTAACATATGTAGGAGTTCATCCCATAATTAATTAATCCTTACAAAATATGTTTAAATTATATATGACCTTTGAAAAATTGAAGCTATCTTATGCTTAATATGTACAAAGTTATATCATTGCTTTATCTCAATTATTGTTTAATTTCCTCCCACAACTCTTTGGTCAAATTAGCATAGAGGAAGTTGTTTCCTAAATCTTTTGATATAGAATTCAAAATCCACAAAATAACCACACAATCAACCTTAATCTATTATTCATAATTGTTAGAATCTTCACTATATATCACACATTTTCTTGCAGTAAAACCTAATTTTATTTTCACCCTTAATGCAATCTTCATTACTCAGCTCCATATAAAATAATTGGTATTTGTCAAAAGCATATTAACAATATTCAAATTTGGATGATCATTATACTATAAAATTAAAAGATCACTATACTCCATCTCGTACTTTTCGTGAGTCTTTATCTTTATTCTACTCTCTCTAACTATTTTTTGTTTAGCCATTTATATAATCTTTATGCCAATAAATGATTGAAAGAAGAAAGACAATCTAAGAAGTGAAACCTTAAGATCAAGCATATTGTTCAAATACTATGTGAAAACAACACTTTTGGAAAAAGATTTGTTTTCTATATATTCAAAACAAAAGACTTATAGTTCTATTTATAGGAGTAAAAAAATACTAAAATAGGGTAAAATGAAAATTATAGAAAAAAACACCCCTAAACCAATACAAAAGTAAAACATTGTGACATATTTTGAGGGAAAAAGAAAATAACAAATCTTAGGATGGTATAGTCTTAAAGTTACAAAAGAAGTTCAAACAATAAAAGATTTATGATGGATACCTAGACCTTTGAAGAGCATACTAAAAAATTAAAATGCTTGAAGTTAAAAATAATTATATCCATAGCAACATTAAATAATTCTAACATGTATATTCTTCCTACACAATACACATGCACTTTACAAGAACAATACATATAATAAAAACGATTATCAATCATAAAAAAGAAACATTTTTTTGTTATTCTTTACATGTTTTCAACAAATTTACACACCATGATTCATATGAAAACAAATACATATCAATCAAGAGATATGCTAAATGTATCCAATGTAATTTTTCCTTTAAAAAATTAAAATTATCGAGTATTTGAATATGATGTTTTATCCTTTCTACAAAATGCTAAAAATCATGACCAATCATTCAAAAAAAATATACGCACTACATATGACAATGGAAGTAATATACATATCTTTTGAAACAAATTTAACTGGTGTTTCTTGGAAGATGATTGTAAAAATATTGGGATTGGGTAGAGACGGTATATTGTTTGGTCTATGAAATTCCTAATCAGTTATTAATTTATGTCAATATCTCATTAGCCTATTTTAGATTTCCCATTAAAATGCATGAATGACATTGATCAGTAGAAAGAGGGTATTTATGTTATTTTTAGTGTCATTTCTAGAACTAATATGACATTTGAAAGATCTGCATTGTATTTATGATATTATTAATCTAAATCGAGGCATTTATGTGAAAAAACCGAACAATTATCATTGATCGTGATATGTTGTTTTCTGGACGGAAACTGCAACTTGATTAGCTGTAGATATTGAAAAGGCGGAGCTAAGCTTGCCTCAAAAGTGTCAAATAAGTACAGATTCAGCCATTCTTTCATACTGTGATTCTTGCTTGGACTCCGTTCTGCACCATGGTCTGTTAGAAATTCAGAGTTGTAAAAATTCTACGTAAATAACCATTTAACTGCTCTTGGCTTTTGGTTTTGCTGTATATACTGGAATTTCCTAGATTGGAAGGTGATTCTCCGAAAAATCTCTATATTCCCACTACCTCTTTCAGTAAGTCTTCTATCAGCAGTCTCTCAATGTCCCTGCCAACTACATCAATATCACCTCTGAAATCCAACCATTGTGAATCCATTACCAGCGCCTTTTCGGCCTCATCTTTATTTGCTTTCTTGTCTTGGTTTGCAAGCAAGTTATGGATACCATCTTCAAGTCCACGTTTAAGCCACCTGAGAACTAATGCTGTTGGATGCCTCACCCACGGGTGTGGATCTCCGAATTGCTGCTTGATCGTCAAGAGACCTGAATTTATCCGGTCAAATAGTAGCTTCCTTTCGGACCTTGGCCAAGAACTCAAATTGTGATGCTTCTTCTCCAGCTCTTCGAATACAAGAGGACTCACGGGACATTCTGGAGAGTGCCATGATGCCATGAAGGCATCAGGGTCAGCGTCGTTGATGCCAGATTCTAGCAACACATCAACCACGTAGGAAAATTCCCTGCTCTCTTCAGCTTTTCCTTTGTCTTCGCAAAATCCAACGCAGCCTTCTTCAACATCTTCATCACTTGAGATGACCATGTTTCCCTCTGCGTATGCTTCTGACTCCAACTTGAGTAGCTGAAGCTGCATCCGAAGTCCTATTTGATGAAATAACAAAAGCAAATTATTATTATTGAAAAACATGACAAATATTTGGACCCAAGTGACAGGTTTATTATTTAACTGTCATTCCAAGTCCATAAATGTTAAAAATCAAAAATCAAAAAATCAAAAAAATAAAAGCAAAAACATCTACGAGTGGTGAACTCTAAGCAAACTATAAGACATGCCCATATCATCTCAAATACTTGAAAAAGAACATATTAACATGGCCTTCATTCCTTTTAACTTCATTGGATTCATATCAGAGGCATGAGTTTTATTCTTAGACTGATGCAATATCCACTATTCCTGGAACTATAAACTTAACTTAAAAGCCTTAGTCTCGCGTTACTTGGTGTGAGCTTTTTCACTCCTCGCAGTTTTATCATCCAAATCTAGGATAATTATGTCTGGTTGAATCACACTTTTCCTAATAACATTTGATCTATTCATTCCTTTCTTTCTCTCGCTCAAAGTAATCATATCTAATTTTTATGCCAAACCATTTTAAAATGGTTATGCCATTGAGAGGTCTATGGCTTATGCCAAACCATTTTGACCTTCACTCTCTAAACTAAAATAAAAATTTAAGTTACATGCCTAACAACATGATTGCATCAATTGATGTTCCAAAAGAAACCTACGGCAAAGAAGGTAAGAAGTTCTTCTGATTACCATGTAGGTCTGCAGAGAGACTCTCAAAACATTCAGAACTAGAAGATAGATCATCTGGGAATGGAGTTTCAAGAACTGAAACTGGACTTGGTTGTTCAGCCTCCTTGGAGCATCCTGGAGATTCTAGTTCTGCTGCAGAGTTCTGCGATGGCATTTCTAATTCTGAACCCTTCTCAGAAGGCTCATTTGGTTGCTCCTGAAAACAAGAAAGAATTCAGATTAGATAAACAAAAATATGAAACTGAAGCAGAGTCTAGTAATATATGGCTATGGAGTGAAAAGAACATCTTATTCAACGTTGTGTCCCAATTTTTAAGAAATTATAGAGAAAACAATTTGAACGTGAAAGGAAAAAATTCTGAATGAGTCTGCATATAGACGAAGTTGATGTGTAATCCTAGCATCAAGGGAAGAATAAAATATAATAAGATCATTCGATAAGTTACCATTTAAAAGCTAATCGCCTCAAGTTCTTTCTATTCGTAAACATGTAAAACTTCTTGGATATTTCATAACATTTACATGTTCTCATTTAACCTTTTATGTATGGTAACTTCTTTATTTTGTACATCTTAACCTTTCTTGAACAACGTATATCATGATCTTACTCTTCCAAACATGTTTTGATTGCTCTGAGACAAACGAGCAAAAACTACTAACAAGCTGCAACCTTTAAGAAATATTAAAGAGAACAAAATTTAGAAGCTGAATGAGTTCAAAATTTCAGATAAATGTTCAGGGCTCTAAATACCAGTGCACCAAGAGGATGTTATAGCACATCAAATGATTCACATCTCAAAGATAATACTGTAAATTTTGTACGAGAAGTGTGAAGGGTGTGCTTAATGAACCAGCAGGAAACAAAAATCGTGATAGCCAAACGACAGGTACTGCTTATAAAATTTAATAAGAGGAAAGCAAAAGCCTGAATCTGATATCAAAAATTATGACGCCGCTCTAAATATAAAAGTGCAAGAGGACCTGGAGATATTACTACGTCTTTTCGAAGATGCAGGCTTACGTCCACCCCAAATTCAATTGCTAGGGCTTCGTTAGTTGAATGCTAGCCCAAATATGAGGGAAAAACAAAAACAAGAAAAAGAAAAGGAAATACTCAACACTGAAAAAATGTAATCTAAAACCAGCAGCGCACATCAATAATTGCCAATAAATTTTCAGAAGAGAAACGAGCATAAGCATAGCAAGAGGTTGCAAGTTAAACGATCCGTGCGCAGATTGACACTCTCAGATCCACCATATAGTAAAATCGAAGATAGACTGAACTATTCAATTCTTTTTTTCATAATACGTTAACAAGGAACGAGAAGAAAAGATAAAAAGAAAACCTGTGAACTTGAGACCTCTGCCTCCCTAGTAGTGGAATTCTCCTTAACCAACCTATATGCATGTAATTCAGGGTTAGCAGGTGTAGAAGGTATGGTCACATTCTCCACTGCTACATCAACCACAGTTTCAGGAATTAAACTCATATCTGCATCAGCAGTGACAGACGTATCAGGAACCACATTATGTTGTTCAGGAATATGATCTCTTCTGATACTTCCGCGGACTTCATTACCGCTGAAATGCATTTGTGGTGAAACACTACTTTGATCACTGAATGTGTCCCAAGAGAAATGGGAGCTCTTAACATCAGATCTAGAATTGCCAAAAAATGGACCTTCTCCCTGATTAAAATTACCCTTTACTGACTTAACTCTTGTCTTCTGTGCCGCTTCTCTTAGCAGATATCCGTCACTGCACAGAGCCTCATGGCGCATACGTGTTTTGGGAATGCCACCTGTTGTAAATGAGGCAGGAACAGATCTAGATCTAGTAAGATTACGAATAGATTCATCCTTCCAGCCATCCCTACTGCTAATACCCAAAGGTTCAACCCACCCTGCTTGTCTATCACGGACAATGCGTTTCTGTCCAAGATTTCTTTCACGGACCATGGCATCAGCACTAGCCGGTCTCCCTTCAACATCAGGCATAGCAAGCATTTCACCTAGTGTTCTACTTCTACCAGCCACTCCCATATCTAGAGACCTGTGAGTGAGTCTCCACCTTTCAGAGAGTCTCTTCTTGGCCTCCCTGCTCACAGATGATTCACCAGAGCGGGATGATGAAGGCCTATGTCGGTTGCTCCAACCAGAAGCATTTCTAGAAATCCCTGTTAGCACATCTGATTCATTAGCTGATTCATTGGGAGAACTGTTTGATGAACTCTCATCTCCTGCATAACCTCTAAATCCAGAGGTCGAGAGCTTTATGGACCCACTTTCAAGACTATTTCTCATTTGTCTGGTGATCTCCTTGGCCATTTCCCTAGATTCTCTAGACTTGTGCCTCGGAATTATTGCATCGTTAGGAAACCTTTTGTTTCCAAATATTTCTACCTCCCTATCAGTGCTACAAGGTTCTGCGTGCCTATCACAATCTGAAAGAAAATTGTGAGAACTGGGAGGCGATGAAATGGTTCTGCTACTCTTCTGCACTTTACCGAAGTTCGGTTTTAGAACAACAATCCTTGTAGGAAGAACAGAAGACTCATCTTTCTGTTCCACTTGAATTTTAGATGGCTTGGGTGGATCATCAACAGCATCTTTACAGCAAGGATGGTTCAGATGATCATTATAGTATTTCCTCCTATTTTTCCTTGTGGTTTCTGCCTCTATGTTGTAGCCTAGACCACTATTTCCATGCTCTGGAGCACATGATGACTTCACATTTGATACATGATTACAATGAGGCGAAGGAGGGGCTGCTCGCAGATCCCGAAGATGCTTTCTGAACAATAAATCTGGTTGCTTAAGAAATTTCAGCAGAAGATCCTTGTTGGCATCTAAATCATCAACTGCATCATGGAACTCCTTTGAATCATTAAAGCTTTCATCAGTTGAAAGGCTCGTGACATCCAAGAATTTCTTCTTAACAAAAGCCATATCAGCTTCAGTAAGCTTCGAGTTTGCAGTCCTCTGCAATGTGGAGCTATTAATCTCCATTTTTCCTGTGTCAATAACTTCAAATACATCTTTAAATTCTTGTTCCTCCTTTGAGCTTCTCCTTGAAGACCGGCGACTACACGATGTGCTACTCCTTTGAGACTTCTCCGACATTACAACCTTTTGCAGATGAGTATCAGAAGGCCTTTTTTGTTTGTAAGACAGTTGCTGAGGTGGCAGCCCGTCGAAGCCCATCAATCTGGCAATAACACTTGGTGACTTTTTTCTGGATTCAGTTTCTCTTGACATCTCTCCAGCTAATAGCTTCTTTATCGGGGCACCGGTTGTTTGTTTTGAAGATCTTCTCCCCAACTCGTACATGGACTGCGACGGCCAAATTGTGAAATAATTTGCCCACGATGAGCCAATTAATAACCACAAAAGTAAATGAAAAGCAATATATGAATTGAGCAGGAAATTCACAGTTTGTCACAAGGAAAGTAAAAGATCATAAACACTACAAACAAAAACCAAAAGATTAGCCCATTGAATCTTCGTGGGTAGTAATTAAGCTATGAGAATTAAAATCAGAACAAGTTTTAGAAAGTATCTCCGTTTCTAAGTCTACCTGTTTCTCGGAATGAATCCCTATAAAAACATTAGCACGTCTGTTTCTTAATAAACCAAGTATCGACGGTAAAAATTTATCTGCGCCCGAGAGACTACGCCATGAAAATGCCGCAATGAAGGCAAAAGAAAAAAAATTTTGTGCGTTGAAAGAGGAAATTCCAGATTTTCTAAAGTTTAAGAAAATTGAAACGAACACTACAAATGAAAGAGAGCAGTGATTATTCTTTTCATAAAGGGAAGCAAATTAGGGCCAAAAATAAAAATAAAAATAAAAATAAAAGCAAACAAAATCATAACCATGCCACTGTAGAAAGTCACAAAGCAATTTAAAAACCTACTTTAATTAAAGCAGAAGCAAAGCTGAAATTAAACCAAGATTGTTGACTTCAGCAATATCAACCAATAGTACACAAAGTTAATAAAAATGCATAATTAAAATGAAAATCCTCTCGAGTAGGTTGCAATAAAAATCAATAAATAAAACAACCGGGAAACAATAAATTAAACTATATGCTATTTGAATAATTTTTCCTCCAGTTTACCAGGTTTTCTAGGCAGCCAAACAAGGAAAAAAATTTACACAAATAGATAAAATACCTTGTTTGAAACTTCGATCGAAGCTAATTCATCACATAGAGAAATGCCCTTTTTTCCTGTTTACAGATCTTAATATTACAGAGGGGAAAAATGACCGAATGAGAGAGAAAGAAGACTGGTAGAGCCGGGGATGAGAAATGAGAGAGGAGAAAGAGGGAGGGAGAGTGGTTTTTATTTTTATTTTTATTTCTTTTTGAACATTCAAAAAACGATAGACTGACACAGAAAGTACGCAACTGCGCGGGCAAGTTGTATTATGGTATGGTCGAGCTATACACCTCCATGCTACCGTGGCTATTCGTACACGTGTTGGGTCTGTGGTGTTGCCACGTGGGCGTACCTTGGCATCTTTTCACGGGGTCTCCATAGGCTCTCGTTTGTCGTTTGATTATTTTCATTCATCT
Organism: Dalechampia spathulata; assembly: GCA_948192965.1. NCBI lineage: Eukaryota > Viridiplantae > Streptophyta > Magnoliopsida > Malpighiales > Euphorbiaceae > Dalechampia > Dalechampia spathulata. The sequence goes on along the minus strand of CANYBF011012011.1, from coordinate 6,953 downwards.
GAAAATAGAATTTCACACTGAAAAGTAAGTGTAAAATTGGGGTTGACCTCTGAACTTTTAATCTGTTACGATTTTATACCTCTAAAACTAAAATTTTTAACAAATTTATACTCGAATGATAACGTTTTATATCACATTTGGACCATTCACGAATTTTTCTTAAAATTTATCCATTAAAAGAATATGAATTAAACCCTTCAATTATTGAAATTTTATCAACTTTATCTTAAATTTCTTATATAAGTTTATGGTTTGGAAGCTAAAATTAATGAATTAGTGATTAAAATTAATATGATGATAACATTATTTAACAATTGAAATGAATAAAATTTATAAACTCTTGTTATAAAACAATTTCTCATTTTAATATGAAATAAAAATTATTTTCTTAAATAATATGATATTTTTATATTGTTATTTTTAAAAAAATTTGTGCTAAAATCATAAATTTAATTGATGATTTTAGTTTAATCGAGATTAATTCTGATATGATATAATATTTGTACATCATAACATATAATATTATATTAATATACTAAAATCGTCTGTATTGGTGCTAATTTCACTATAATTTTTTAAAAATACTTTAAAAATTATTAATTAATTAATTAATTAAAAATATATTAATTGTTTTGGTAAATATATATATGTTGATAGATGTAATATTTTAATATAATGAAATTTTAAATATTTAATCATTATATAATTTTAATTACCAATATGAATAAATAACTTTTAAAATAAAAATTATTAATTTATTATTTTTATTTACTTTTATAATTTTTTGATGATTAAATTAATTAAAATTATATTAAATTTTAAAAAATTAATACATATGAACTATATTATATGTATATGATAAAGAATTTTAATTATTTTTCTCCCAAAAATATATTCATAAATATTATATTTTTTTTAATATATTATCATTGAGATCATATGTTGTTAATTAGGATGTACATACATATAAGAGTTGATGAAAAACATATCTAAAATATTATAATGACTATATAACATTTTACCATAATAAATTTATAAAATTATTTATAAATTTTAAATAATTATATTTAATTTAAATTAATTTTAAATTTTTTGTATTAGTTTTATGCATGAGAATTCATTTTGTAATTTAATACATTATTTTCTTCAATAAATAATAAATTCCTTTTGATAAATAAATGATAAATTCTATATACTTAAAATTATTAATTGTAACCAATAAATTCTATATATTCTAATAACTACACCAAAAAATTAAATCAAATAACTTACCTTTTTGGGCTTGTTTAGTTTAATGAAATTGGAAGGAAAGAATTCAAACATTCCACATATTTATAAAATCCTATCGTTTGGTTGTTAAAAAATAAAATAGTCCATAGAATGTTGAATTCCTATATAAACATTAATTCCCTCATCTAAAAGGTGAGTTTTGCAAATTTCATTATTTTTATTCATGTGGGAATGTGATTTATTTAATTTTATTACAAAAATATCATTAAAAATTCATGTAATGTTTGAATTCTGTGAAATTTAGATTCCTTCAATCCAAATAATTTCTTTATCTTTTTACTTTTACATCCATATTTTTCTCTACTCATATATTTTTTTTTCTGAAAAATTTGCACTGGAAATGGTTTTAGTAGAAAAATAATTAAAATTCTTTATCATATACATGTATATATATATATATCATATACATTAATTTTCTTTTAAATCTAGTATAGTTTAAATTCATTTTAATCATAAAAAAATTATAAAAGTAAATAAAAATAATAAATTAATGATTTTTATTTTAAAAGTTATTTATTCATATTACTAATTAAAATTACATAACAATTAAATATTTACAATTTCATTACATAAAAATATTACATCTATCAATAAATATATTTACTAAAATAATTAATATATTTTTAATTAATTTTATTATTATTTAATTTTTTTTCAAAACTTACACTAAAAATCATAATTGGTACCACAATTTTATTGTATTAATACAATATTATATTATGTAAATATCATGTTATATCAGAATTAGTATCAATTAAACTGAAATCATCACTTCGATAGATAATTTCAGTATAAATTTTTCAAAATAAATAATATAAATATATCACATTATTTAAAGAAATAATTTTTATGAAAAATTATTTATAAAAGAAAATTATTTTGGTCTTTAACCCTATTATACACAATAACGAATTAATTTCAATGAGGATATTTTTTACAACAATTATGCTCTTAGGATCAAAGTTCATTAAACCCAACATTAAGAAACTAGACACTAATTTTTTTTACTTTTAGAATAATGTTTTCATTTTAAATATCATTTTAAGAAATCAAGATTATATTTTTTTATTTTATTCTTGCTTTTTGTGTTCTTTTAATTCGTCAAAAAAACATTAAGAATGATATATTTCTTTGCATGCATTATTGTGTGGTAAATAGTTTCAGCCATTAATTGTATTACTAAAAATATGGCTAATACTATTTGGTTGTAAAATAATGGACAAAGAAGCTCTTTCTAAAAACATGAAAAGATTACGACATTTTTATGAGCATTATCTCATTCCTCGGATATAAAAGCATACAGATTTAGATAAAATTTGATATTACGGTTGGAGAATGAGACATGATACCATCGACTACAAAATTATCAGTTTATAAATATTGAAGAAACTCAGATTAAAAGGGGATGGATAATTGGAGGGTTTGCAATCCAGGCTACGTGTCGTATGCGGTGGCATTGCTGTGAACATGTTTTGTTAATTAATAGAGTTAGTTTGGATGAGTGTGGTTAATAATTGAGATGCCGCCGTTATCGCATATCAATGCAAATTACGTATTAAAGTGAAGAATCGGTTGCTTGTTTTGGTTGGACTCCTCCGTTTGGAGATATCCCACATGCATTTTTCTTTTTATTTTCAACATGATCCTCGAATTTCGAGGACCTTTTGCCATTTCTTGTGTTTTGACATGTTTGATTAACTTTCCAAAATAGAAAAATACACAATCAAGTGCTAACTCTATTTAATCTGATAAACAAGTTAAAAGCAGTAAAGAATTTTGCATTTTCAGATTCTAAAAATCCAGCAATATTCGAGCGAAGTGAGGATAACCAAAGAGGGTATTTGATAGCCTAAACCTAGATGTTGTTTAATTATTTAACTTTAAATATTAAATAATATATGTATTAAAATATTTAGGTATTTGATAAATTTAATGCTTTTATACACTAAATTTTAATAATGTGATTCTAAATATTATTCATTAGGATTCTTTAATGATATACATATTTTGAAGCATAAAACAACTTTCTAAAACATAAATTTACTTTAACTTGATTAAATAAATTAAGTTGCTTAAATAATCAACCTCATGCTTTAAATATTAATTTATATAATAAATAGAGCTCTCAATGTTAAAATTAATCCTTGAATGTTTATCAAGATTATAGGTATAAACACATAGACTTACAGGTAGATATGAGCATTAGTGCCATCATTATGTGGGTTTAGTTAAAACTGGAATCAAAATGGAGCAGTGAAAGGGGGAGGAAGGAAGGGTGGAATGTGCCTAATACAGAGGAAATCTTGTCTAGAAATGATATGATATGATGTGTACCACCAAACCCATTAAAGCAGGGTAACTTATTTTGGTGGGAAGCCTTTATTTCTGTGTCCACAATTTCATTAAAAGCACATCATAACAACCGCATTATTATTATTATTATTGTCCCCAATCCCTCCCTACGTTAAAAGTTACCTTTCAATGCATCCAAAATGATGATGGATCTTCTTTCTTCTTTCTTCCTTCTTCCTCTTCTTGGTCAATGCCTTGTGTGTGTTTATATATACATATTTGGAATCCTAAGTTTTTTTAGTCATATAGAATATCATGTGCAAGTAGAGGCTTTATTATTAGACCCACCACTCCTTCAAAGCTCATGAATACTCGTCTTTCATCATCTATTCATTACTCATCTCTTTCTTTCTTTCTTTTTTTTTTTTTTTTCATTTTTTGCATTCATTGTTTGGATAATCTTTTCCCCATATTAAAGGAATGAATTCTCATATATTTCACAACTAATAACAATTCAATATTTATAATATAGTGTATATTGCATAATGACTAAAAATACCCTTTCCTAAATATATAAGAAGAACTAAGTGAAAATAACTTCAAAAACATAAAATTCATCCAAAATTACCTTAGGAAATGATTAATCTTTGAATTGAAAATGAAAAGAAGGAACAAAGAAGAAGAATTTGAAAAATGGAGAGTGGAAGGAGTAAAATACCAACTTATGCTTCCTTAATTCACATTTATTCATTTTATTTTTAATTAAATAAGAAGTCAAGGAAGGGTCCAATCATATGGTGACACTTGTCACCATTCCATTGGTTTCTTCCTTTTAATTATCCTTATTTATTTTCTTTTATCCTTTTATTAATATTTTTATACCATACATAGCATAGCATAGATACATATATTAATATACATCCATACATACCTTTGCTTTCCTAAAATGCCCTTCCATTGAAACGAAATTACCAAAATACCCCTACTTTCAACCAAACCTATTATTTTTTATTTTAACTCTAATGTCTTTTATGACTTCTAATACACATTCTAACATATATTTTCACATAAAATAACATGTTTAATATATCAAAACATTACATTCCACTTATGCTTTCATTCTAAGACATCATTTAAGGCATGTTTCATAAGTCATTTAAATTGCACATAATAAGGAATGAACATTGCACTTTCATCACTTTAATCATTCTATTACCACTTTTCACCTTGAATTCTATATCTTATGAAATTCGATTCATCCATATCTTACTGGTGGGTAAGTATGAAGAAAGATATTGCAGAATTCGTTTCCAAATGCTTAGTGTGTCAACGAGTGAAGGCTAAACACCAAGTGCCAGCAAGTTTATTACAACCACTATCTATACCATAATGGAAATGGGATAGAGTGACGATGGATTTTGTTACAGGACTGTCGCTAACATAGAGTAAATATGATACTATTTGGGTAATTGTTGACAGATTGATTAAATCAGTGCATTTTATACCTGTACGTATGGACTACAACTTAGAACGATTAGCAGAATTATATATTCAAGAGATAGTGAGACTTCATAGAGTACTATCATCCATTATTTTTAATAGAGATCCACAATTTTCTTCTCAATTTTGGGAGAGTTTCCAATGAGCCTTAGGTACTAAGGTATATTTTAGCATAGCATTCCATCCATAGATGGATGGATAGTCCGAGCGGATTATTCAGATACTAGAAGATATGCTTCGAGCTTGGATTTTAGAATGAATTGGTAGTTGGGACAGGTATATTCCCCTTATTGAATTGATTTATAATAATAGTTTATGATCCAGTATTTAGATCGCACCATGTGAAGCACTATATGGTAGACGTTGTAGAACTCCATTGAACTGGGATGAAGTTGGTGAACGATGATTATTGGGACTCGATATTGTGCTATAGGTAGAAGAGCAGGTGAAGTTAATCAGAGATTGATTGAAAATAACATCTAATCGATAGAAATCGTATATAAATATGAAGATCAAAGATATTGAATACAACATCGGGGACAATGTATTTCTGAAAGTGTCACAGTAGAAGAAAATTTTATGATTTGACTAGAAAGGGAAGCTAAGTCCAAGATTCATTGGTTCTTATGAAGTATTGGAAAGAATTGGGCCGTTGGCTTATCGTTTAGATTTACCACAAAAACTGGATAGAATTCATAATGTTTTATATGTATTTATGTTACAAAAATACAGGTTCGATCCTTCACATATTATACCAGTGGAGAATATAGAAGTTCAGTCTAATTTATCTTATAGTGAAGAGCCAATCAGAATTCTAGCTTATGAAATGAAACAACTAAGGAACAAACGGATTCCACTAGTTAAAGTGTTATGGAATTACCATACAGGGCAAGAAGTAATGTAGGAACGTGAATCTACCATCAGATAGTAGTATCCTCACTTGTTTACAGGTAACTGGGGTTAGAATTTTAAGGAAAAAAATTCTAATTTAGGAGGAGAGAGTTATCACATCCACATACTTAGTATATTGCATTTGTTACACCCGTGTTTGAGACCCTAGTAGTTTGTACACTAGTATACGGGTAGAGGTTTGTATGCGTATGAGTTTTGTTATACATTGATGATGTGTATACATGTATGTATGTCTATATGCTTGTATTTGTGATTAAATTATATGACACTGTTGCCTTATTGGGAAGCGTGACTTCTCGGTTGAATGAGGGACAATGAGTTTGATGTGTTAAGATTGGTTTTGGAGTGTGTTTCACAGGTTCAGGGTGAGTTAGGGGCTTCAATTGAGGCATGTCCTGATGTTAGGCATGTGGTACGGGCGTACCAGGCATGAGGAATAGGAGGAGTTGAGGTCTTGGAGTCGGTACGGGCATACCAAGAGGGTGTACGGCCGTACCGTTGCTCGCAGGAAAATGGGTTTGTCAGGAACTTTAGGGTCGTACGGGCGTACCAAATGTGGTACGGGCGTACGACAACTTGCAGGAAAATCAATGCATCAGGGTTTTTAGGTTGGTACGGGCGTACAGGTATTTGGTACAGCCGTACGCGACTTAAAACACCATTTTTAAGTGGATAAACTTAGACTTTTCTTTGACTTTCTTTCCTTTTCTTCCTCCCAAACCCTTTCTAAAGTCCCTAAACCCCTAGAGCTCATTTTTCTTCAGGGAATTCAGCCTAGTAGAGTTAGGTTTACAAGATTAGAAGCGTAGAGGAGTCATTAGGCACTAGAAGCTTTACTTCTAACAAGTTAGTGCTGGTTTATATTAGTTGTTCTTTGCTTCTTTTATTGCTTTTAAGCCAAGTATGGCTTAGTAATTGATGATTGGGGATTGAATTCCCGTATTTGCCTATTCTTTGAT